>JAOPTO010000571.1:37734-109015 GCA_033822845.1 Tetrapedia diversipes | reverse complement strand
CGCTCTGAATTCATGGGCAGTTCGCTATTAGCTTTTGCCACATACTGTGTTATGCCGCGTCCACACTGCTGTTCGCGAACAGCTCGCGAACAGTTCGCGAGCTGTGCTCGCCAGCAGTGTGGACACTTTCGCGAACAGCGAGCAGCGAGCAGCGAACTCCTCAGCGAACAGCGAACTCCTCAGCGAACAGCGAACAGTGTTCGCTCGGGAAGCGGTACATCAAAGAAACTGTTCGCGAGCTCGAAGCATATCTGGACGCGTTTGTAACACAGTATATGGCAAAAGCTAATAGCGAACTGCCCATGAATTCAGAGCGAACAAGCTTGTAACTGTTCGCGAGCTCCAGTCTGGATATGCTGCATTTTCCGTTGGCGAACAGCTCGCGAACCGCACGCGAGCAATTCGTGTGCTGCTCGCGAGCTGCTCGCGAACTGTTCTTTTCAATGTGGACGCGGCATTAGAGGACTAACGAACTGTGACCTTTAGCCTTTTTTCTATTCATTCGAGTCTTGCCTTTCGCTGTGTAGAGATCAGGTTCAGAAATCGATATTGCAGGAATGTGATCGAGCGGTTGCGAGGCTGGAAAAGTCGGAAGAGTACTTGAGTTGGGCGATTGTCGTGTGAACGCAGAATGTTTGGGCTCGAATGTTTGTAAGGCGTGAAAGATGAGAACTTGAGAAAACAGTGCGACTGAGAAATTCTGGGTAGTCGTAACCGAATGCGTAGAGTGAGAAAGGTTGACAATTAAAATGAAAGGAAACGAGTGTTTGGAAGAATATATGACGGGGAAAATGCGAGCGCGGGGCAGAAAGTATTGGACGGTGAAGATAGAAAGTATTGGACGGTGAAGACAGAAAGTATTGAACGTAGAAAGAGTGTTGAAGAAGCTAACAAGGGAAGGACCCCAACTGTACCACACCGATTTCAACGATCTTTCATAGGATGATAGAGTACATATTGTTAAGTATGTTTGCTGAATATTAGCCGTAGTTACTTGATATTTTTAAAGATATAATTGATTAAAGGTACATACCTAGTGAAGTGTTATGATTGTGTATCATTAGTTACAGAGCCACGACGGCAAAGTGAAGTGTTGTGCGACTTATAAGCGGAAAGTTCCGCGATTGAATCCCAGTTGACTAAAGTTTTTTTTTATTTTTTTTTCGTTGTCTTTTTTTCTTTTCTGTCCCACTACTATTTCACTGTGATGAAACTGTATAGCTAGACACATAGATAACATACAAATTAAAAAATATTCTGCAATAAACAAGCTTTTGTTCTGTAATCCTGATTCGGAATAACTTTCGATTTGTATTTTTTTTTACATCTACGATAACTATCATTCTGATAGTCAACTCATCATGCACAGTGTCACCACAGTGAAGTAATAGTGACTAAAGAGAGAAAGAAAAAAGAAAAATAAATATAAAAAATATTTACATGATGGAGATTCGATCGTCGAATTTCCGATTCACAATATATACAACCTGTCGCTTCGCCACTGTTCAATTTTAATTGTAAATTCATAATCATGGTACATCAAAACATATATGTCTTTAATTGTTTATATCTTTAAAACTACCAGGTAACTACGGCTAATATTTGGCAGACATACTTAATAATATGTACTCTATCATCTTATGAAAGATCGTTGAAATCCGTGTGGTACAGTTGGGGTCCTCCCCTTGTAAGTAGCCAGCGTAGAGCGAAGAACTGGTGTAGTTTACGAAGCATGGGCGTAGTTTGCGAAGCATAAGCGTAGTTTGTTATTCTGTGTTCGTTTGTGTCGTTTTAGTTTTATTAAATACACGTATATTTATTATTTTATTCACTCTTCTTTCTTTTCCTTTTTTCATTTATAACCTTTCCTATAATATTATCCGAATGATTGACAAAGAAAACAATTACAAACAAAAACACGGAATTGTTTAGACACAGAGTCAATAGAGAAGATCTTTGATTAGCATTGACAAATCCATAACCAGATATTGCAAACCTTGCATCCTGTCGTCAAACACAGGGGTCTCGATAAATGTTTCTACTAATTGTAAGTGTATAAAGTATCTGACTTCGATTCAATAAATTTATAATTTGTTTTATATAAATAAATAAATGTACAATACAAGTTATATGTGAACTTTTTTAAAATTCAAATTTATGAAAAAAAGGTTGAGAAATCTGGTTCTATAGGGATGTTTACAACACTGATTAAAAGACGATATAAAAACTTTCAATATTTAATTTGTATTAAATTTTTGCACAGTAAATAATAAATTTGGAAGTTATTTTCTCAGCTATACGTACAATGATAATAATAATAATACAGAACAGTTGATGGGTGAAATCATTCAGAACGTATCGATAAATACACCTTGAAATTTGGCCTTTTAACGATTAGAAATCACTTCCCAGGTAATGGAAACTCAGATAACTTTTATCTTATATGTCAGGTGTATTTTAAAAGTAGCAGAAAAATTTTACTTTTTAGTTACATTGCAGATAAAGCAAAACACTGAGTCTCGCATTTTTTATGTGTTATAAGCAAATACATATCTGTATATAAATATAAATACCGTACTTTTATTAAATTACGTGTGTACATAGCTACTTTTTAATATCTTTGAATATGAAATTTAATTTGTTATTTTGTTACGGAAAAAATGAGTACTATATAATATATCGAAAGGGGGCAAAGAAATTCAAATTTCGTCACCAATTAATTGTTTAAAACAGTGCCACGCTATAAGACTATATTCTAAACAATTCAAATAACCCAAACAATTTTAATTTCAATCTTCCCGTTTAATGTAGAAGAGAATCTGACAAGAGAACGAAGAAAAAAGAAAAAGATATTGTATGTGAAATTATCATAAATTGAACAATTGAAAACAAAATCGATAACATGGTAGTCTGGTCATTAGCAGGCAGTGAAAATCGTATTTTATCTGTTTATTTCTGAAGACTAACATTACAGGTATTATTTATCAGTTTATACGTATGTTACACTGTAGAGTATCGTTTTATATACAGGGTGTCCTATTTAAGTTTACACAACAAAATATCTCTTTAATAAAAAAAAAAGCTACAGTACATTTTCCACAGGATGGAATTATTAGGTTTACAATACACGAACGTTTTCAAGGTCATTTTAAGGCCAACTTTTTTTTTTATCTTTGATGGAAACCTATGTTTCTTATTCCACATAAAACACGAACAACTTTGTCTAAAATACTCTTTTACCCGACCTCTATTTTTTAAGATATATAGGGAAGAAAGTAGCTACAAAATTATCGATTCTTCGATCATGTTTATCTTGAATTCCATCGATTTTAAAGAATGATTGCAAGATTCAAAAGAATGTTAATTTCCTTCTGACAAGGCTGCAGGAATTTTTTAAATTTAAATTAGTGTAACTGTAATATAATTAGTAAAGGTTAAAAATCTCAGCGCTACATAAGTACTAACTTTTTTTAAGATTCTAATAAAAATTAAAAATTCCTTCAAATTTGTACGTTAAAGAAGTACTTCCGTTTAAAACATTTTTTTTTCTATAACAAATAATTCGCAAGTTATTTCAGGTCATCACCTTGTAAGACTCACCTTGTATGCTAAACATTGAATTCGATACTGTATGATATATGTAAATTTAATCTTCATTTGTAAATGATAAAGGTTGTAAAATTCTTGTAAAAATATATTATTGTTATGAAGTATTGAACTTAAAAGAATAACAACTGATAAAAAGTACACCATTAATCATTTTAAGGGCCCCTTTGGATCACATATATATTTCTTTATAAAATAATTATAGAACAACTGCATCTATATAGTAACTTTACATAATTACAGTACGAAAAGAAAAATGGTGGAATAAGTTAGTAAAAGTGTTTTATAAATCATTATGGTGGAATTCTAACTATTAGCGTGTTAATATCTGTAGAAATCTGTTGTCAAGAATGGCACCATTGCATAAGGAAAATGTTCCAAATTCACCCTTTTACAAATCAAGTACTTCTATATAAATATTTTATTTAAAAAGCATCAAATGTAAATTAACTAGTAAGAAATTAAAAATTGTATTACAATGAGATATATTAGATATTTATTTAAAAGTAATTACCAATTCATTAAAGTTAGTATGTATTGGGCAATTTATAATTTTACATCGATCTTTTGAAAAATCTAACTACCACTAACTCTAACTCTTTGAGGTTAGGTGGGTTGAAACTGATCCCATCTTTTCCTTAGCTTTTTATGCATGCTGGGATATATTTTGACTCGCCTCGAAAAGTTGAAGTTACTTAAACAAACAGTTTAATATTTTAATAATTGAAACTAATTTTCTTTTCCATTTTTTTATCTTAAAAAAAGAACTCCATGCAACTTGAGTTTTTATTTTCTTTAAAATCGTGTGCCTCAAAGACTTAAGTCATCAGCAGCTGCTGTAAGAGAACCGTTATAGGTTAGATTGTGTATGTATAAATTATCTACACAAAACTCTCATACATTCTACGAATCTAATTATTTAATTATGAATTACACAATATGTACTAACTTTAACGAATTACTAATTACTCTTAAATAAGTATCTAATATATCTCTTTGTAATAAAATTTTTATTTTCTTATTAGTTAATTTACATTTGATTTCTTTTTTAAATAAAACATTTATGTAGAAGTATGCCCTTGATTTGCAAAAGGGTGAATTTTACTTGCAAAATGGTGAATTTGGAGTACAAAATCTGTAACGTGTATGGAAAAGTCTGGTAAGCAACCCGATGCATGACGTTACGTCGCCTAAAAGATTGGACCTTTGTTCTAAAGGATCTGGCCACGGAGTGGGGAGGGCTATGCAGCCTTCCAGAATGACTGTGATTAATCCCACGACATTTAACCCAAAACTTTCCGAACAACCAGTCCTTTTTCCTAAAATATCTATTTTTAACATATCAGTGATTACCAATTGTTGTAAGTTCACATTCGATTTTTATTATTATTGTTACTATTATTCATATGCACAACAAAAATGAATATTTATTTAGGTAGTGTAACATTATGCGTTTCTCAACTGTGTTACAAAGTAATGTGCGTTTTTTGTTCGAATTATAAACAAAACGATATAAAAGTTATCGGGTCTTCTTAAGATAATAGAAGATAAAATATTTTAGTCATTTCCTATACTGTTCTATCCGTGGGTGAACCGAAGAAAGAAAATATTGTAATAACGACTGCTCGAAATACAGTAGTATTAATATTAATTGTTGTTACTACTACTACTACTACTACTACTACTACTTCAAACAAACTAAAGAAAAAGAAAATATGAGAAATATTGTTTATTTGACAACCCATACAAAAATATGTTTGAAAAGAACATGTTCAACTTTAAAAATATCAAAATAGAAGAAAATAAAACTCATCGAGTATTTTAGTTGAATTTATGAAAAATTTACATATATTAATTAATAAGAAAAAAAGATATCACAGATTCCTTTATAATTTGTTTTCTTACAGTCGTTTACATTTAGCTTAAATCTACAAAAAAATAATGAATCATTTCTGAACAATACCTAAACAAGTTATATAGTTTCTCAATTTCATAAATTCCACACAAGAAATATGTTAAAGAAATATTGAATTCTGATATCTTATCATTCTAAAAATAATTCAACCGTTGTATACATTTAGAGGAAACGACATTAAAAGACTTAAATTGTTCCATTACAATTATTTGTAAATCCAACTAACAATAAAAATCTGAAGAATATTTCATAAATATGTGTATAGGTGTTCCTTCAAATGAGCAATTAAAAATCGTTCAATATTAGAAAATTTAATTATCAGTAATTAGTATATTGTAAAGTATAGTAGAAAATGGAATGTACTATCTCTGTAAATTCATAAAATATAACAAAACCTTATATAATCAACTTACCCTCATCCAACTAATTATTTCCTTTGCTAACACATTTTATGTGGAATAATATAATTTTCCTAGTACTGACTTATAATATTATGAATTTATATCATAATATTTATGATAAATTAAATATTACGCAAAATATGATATATTCTCGTTAAAAGTTATAATATTTTCCTTATCTTTTACTATTCGGTACACTCGGTGCCGTTGTTTTTATCAAGTAGGTACTTACATACCTATATCTGTGTCGCGTCATCGCGATTGAAAGAAAAATGTTATGAAACAGTGATAGTTATATTAATATCTAATTCACTGAATTCTGATAATTCATTCGTTCGGACAATAATTAATAACAAAGATCAGTTACTAGATTTAATAAATATTTTCGAATCCAATGAGAAGAAAAAAAAAAGGAAACGGAAGAAGAATTACAAAGAATACCTTACAATGATCATAATCATAATGACTCAATATTACTCAGCATTAAGGGGCCAATGTAACACAGTAAAGAAGTGTACCAAGTACACATGTATAGGTATCGAGCATTTCATGAAGTATAATAGAACGCTTTATAAAATGTAAAATAGAAACTTATCAAAAAACAGTTGTTTTTGTTAAAAAGTACACAGTTATATTTCGTGCTTTAATTTTTATATTACCAGTATAGTTTCACTTTTTATGTGTAGATATCTCTAAATTCCGAGTATATGTATCGGCATTACAGTGACCTTTCTTGCCGGTAGAGCAACAGTTTAAATCTAGACTGACTAACCTCAGCTTTTACCATGTACTATTGTACAAGCGTTGTGAAACCAAAGAAATTATTTTTGTATAAAATGAACTACTTGTTATCGAAATTATACACTCAGTTATATTCTAGACAATAGCCATTCTCCATAAGATAAGTAATGGATAATATACAGGATGTTCGAATGAAACTGGGAGAAATTTTAGTTACCAGCTGAGTTAGAAGCCACTTCCTCTTCAGATAGTGGAGAATTTTATAAAATATTTTTATAGCATGGAAAGCACGTTTTGTACCGAAGCTAATAAAGTTATAGTTTAATTAATAATTGTCGGTATTAATAGTTTCGTGTCTTATGTACACTATGCATATCTATTTTCAGTATGTATAGTCTTTTGTTTTTTGAACCTCAAATAAAGTCTACCCCTTCGTTAAGAAGTAAAGACAAGTGTTGTGCCTCATTATACAAGCCTTTAATCCAAGAGAATCAGTCTGATTGAAAGAGCAAACAAACTCTGTGTTTAAATATCAAATACTTAAAAACCTAAAGATCAAAAATAACCGACAATAATAACAGAATTTGTAAAAGTCCTTTTCCACCTCCTAAATATAAAGTACGTAGTATTAGTGGCTACAAGCTCTTCTAATTAAGTGACTTCTCATGCGCACTAGCCGAACTAAA
Source organism: Tetrapedia diversipes (assembly GCA_033822845.1). Lineage (NCBI taxonomy): Eukaryota > Metazoa > Arthropoda > Insecta > Hymenoptera > Apidae > Tetrapedia > Tetrapedia diversipes. The sequence goes on along the minus strand of JAOPTO010000571.1, from coordinate 101,666 downwards.
CTCGTAAAACATCTTACAATACTTATCAATACTTTGTTATATCAGAAAACTTTTTTAATGGCATAAAAATATTTATATTGTATGACTGTGTATTATTGATTTTTGATCTGCCTTATATTACCAATTATCAGAAAAATTCCATTAAATCATGATCCGAGCGCATTACATTAGACCCTCTTACGAACGAGCTCTTTTTTTACCCGAAAATTTTCTCATATTAAGACGAAAAGTGACTTTTTGTAAACCCATATTTTCTCCTAATTTTGTCGGCAACATCGTTTCCTTATTGTCTCTTACGCTCATTGGGCGACCAGTGACTTTACCCACTTAACGTATCAATTATTTTTTGTACCAGCCTTTATAAAACTAAGCTATTCCTTTAATTTAAAGGTAAATGCAAAATTTATAAAAAATTTAACTCTAGATGCAATTTACTGTTCCTGTTCAGAGTATACAGTAGTTGTTCTATCTGTATATTAAAAATGATACACAGTCAGGCCGTGTATGTTTGTTCAATATAGCTAAACTATGTAGGAGCCGATGTATCATAGAATCCGAATTATAAACGACATTAAGATAAATTTTATCTAAAAGGTTAAATTTTGCAAGTGATATATATTTCGTATTATCTTCTCCAATACAAACTATGATTTTCAGGATTCATTTCCTATAATGCCAGCAGATTTAAATGATTGTTTAAACCCATCAATAGGATCGAATTATGGACACATCATTTATCGAAGAGTAAATGACAAACATTACATGTATAGTTTGTTTAAAAATGTAGCTGGTCGTAAAATCAATCAAGCGATAAAATATACAGCTTAAACAGCTAAAAAACGATAACACTCTCGTGACAAGCGAGGTTCTGAAACATCATAAAATGCTACTTTAATGCACACCTATTGACTTAAACTCATTAAGTCAAGCTAGATGTGACATTGTTTACTTCATGACCACCCTATATTTTTGGATGCATCATATAAACTATACATATCGATCATCAATTCCTTGTATTGATATTCACTTGCTGGAATGTGGTATTTCTAAGAATCACCAGATTTGGTGATGTAGTTTCTTTTTTATATTGAGACAATCAATGCACTAACAATGAATTCTACTCCTTTCTTTTAAACAAAAATGCAAAAACACTCCTGCATCTTATAAAGCTTTTACTACTGATGCTTTTCAATACAAACTACATACATGTATGTAGGTATGTTCTTATGGAAAAAGTATTCAAATGTTTCACATGCACTGCAATTAGTTTCATCAGAAAGTTTCATGACATATCATTACTAGTGTCATATAATGAAAATTATACGAAATGCATACTTTTTTTTGCATGTAGATATACAAATTCCTTTCATTATTCTTAAAAGTTTCAAAAACTGAGTTAAAGTGAAGTCTAATTATTGTTGTACATTGTAGTATTATCTGCTTTTTTAAATTTTCTACAGAATGTTCTACAAATACTGTTCGTGAAATACATCTTATACAATTATAATTATTCAAAGTTTTTGATTTTGTACTCGTATTACGATAGATTACTATTAACTGATTATGATTAAAAAAGGGCTACAAAATTGTCCCGAAGCATTTGAGCATCTTCAATACTTTTTCATGCAGAATGATGAGAAGAGTCTAAAAGGTATGCATTTCCGTTTAAAAAAATAATGCAGTTATTGATTACACATGCACCATTGTTCTTCTAAATAAAATATAGCCTTATGGACCTAATACCCTTGATTGAATTAACTTTTCTCTTGTGATATTTTTCTATAACTGCACTAGTACTTAATGCAGTTTTAACATTTTCAGGTATATACAATTTGTAAGAATGTAGAATATTTAGAAAACAATGATCAAAGGGTAACAAGATGTTACATAGGCTTCTAATTTTTATTTTAAATATAGTGGAATATTAATAATTTGACATATCCAGGATGTTGACAGTATTTAACTTTAGTCGTTTCATAGGTTTCCTTAGGAAACTTGTTTCAGATCTATCATTTGATATGCTACAAACGCAATTTGATTTATGCACACTTTTGCAATGCTTTGATTTTTATCCTTAAATATCCACATTATTACATGTACTTATTACAAATAAATACTCACTGCATTTGGAATTTCACGATATTGCAGAGGATGCATATACATTGCTGTAGACTGCATAGGAAGTTGAGAAAATCCACACTGAGGTTCAATCCAAATTTCAGAAATAATCTGGAAATCACCAGTACCCTCAACATCTTCCACACTTATTTCTCCATCTGCGGTACCTAAAATTTTTGTATTTCTATTACATTTATTAAAACATGTATAAATATTTATAATCTTCTATAATTACTATAATTAATTTCTTATTTTTGGTAATGAAAATATGTGATCTATCATACATTGGTTTATTTTTATATGACTATAATAAAGTTTTAAAAAAAATTGTATACTACTTGGCATGACAATCATATTACTCCTTCTTACTTAAAATTCCAATGAAGTCTTATTCAAAATTGATAATAAAAATCTCAAACTATTTATATTTGAAACGAATATGTGAATTTTTCAAGAAAATTGTAACAATGAAAACTGTCAGAGGAACAGATGCATGATCAAAGAGTATTTGGACTAACACTATAAAATTATGAAAGAGAAGCACATAAACCACTGAACACTTAATGTTATTACATGCTTAAGTATCTTTATCAAAATCAAAGCTATAGAGAAATAGAACGAAAAAGAATGTTCAGTTATTGTTTATTTATTATTACTGTTATATAAGAGAAAAACTTGAATATATTTTAACATTATGCATGTGTTAGAATAAATAATTGAGGAAAATGTATGAATGAATTATATAGCTAACTAAGAATAAGAAAACTGAGAGTAGAAAGTAAGAAGGTTTGCGTGAGTGTTTAGAGGGAATACAATAGACTTTAAAAGCATGATTCTACTAAATTAATTCCTTTAATTGCGATAAAGATATATTTGTTATTATTTCCACCCTGTATTTATCTGTTCACAATCCATCATTCCTACATAACGTATACTTCCTAAAAATAGATATTCTAAAAATTAAATATATTTTTACCTTCATCAGTATCTTCTTCCGATGCACTGTCACGTTCTAACGTCGTATTCGAAGTAACATGTGGAGGGAACAGTATGTATTGAATAATACATGGATAAGATGTATTATTTTCACCAACCCCGCGCATCTGTACTTCAAGAACCATATTTATGATACCAGCCGCTGAGTAAGTGAAATTAAAACCCTCGGCTAAACGCATCCTAACATAAACGTATAAAATATCATTCTATATTATATTTTTGATAATGTAACTAATAACTAAACATTTAAGTCAGCTTAAAATTTTTCTATCATAATTATAAATTTCAAAACGATTATTCTTAAAACAATAAGTTACGCCGTAATAACATTAAAAAAGTAGTAAAGGACAGAACGGTAAAGTAAGTAGCGGCAAAGTCGCACAAAATAAATAAAACATAAATTTCTAGGAAATAGACTACACAGTAATTAAGCGATAACGCAGTAGCATTGCCTTTAATTACACGACCTTATACGTTCATATGTCCAAGCAAATTTCATTTATCATAATTTTTCATAAAAATTAATAAACTTAATACAGTAGAAGGTATTTGGAATACAATAGTTAGATGAAAAATTCAGAATTAATATGTATTATATTTGAATAACAAATGAACATAAATATTAAAAAAATATTTTATATACTTCGAGATGAAAAAGATAATAGTAAGAAATAATATAAAGTACTTACTTTGTAATTGTAGAAAGAATTCTTGCAATCGCGGTTATATTTAATCTTGGTAATATGATTCCAGGAATGGTCTGTACAAATGGTCGTTTAACATGCCAAAGCCATCGATTATGATACAAATATCTAGATAAACTAGTCGTCAAAATTCCTCCTAACATTGGTGCAATTCTCGTTGAACTTGTTTGGGTTCCATCAGGAAACACAATTGAATTTAAATCAGCTGGCATTCGTTCATATCTAATTAAAATTTTTTCCAACGATTTATGAATAATAGTACAAGAAGGCGTTTCTTTCTGTTCTGTAGGTCTGTTTGGTAAAGTAAGCTTCGATAATCGATCTAAAAGGTCAACTACAACATTATGTCGAACAACTCCTTCCGTTCCAGCTGCAAATGCTATGTTAAGAATAACACACAAGGCCTTGCAATTAATGCGAATCAATGAAAATGAAACTGGAGGTTTATCAGCTTCTCGGTAAATAAATTGTACATAAGTATGATTTTCGACAAGAACAAAAGTTGCCCAATTTTTTAACATTGCATAAAGAACGGCAGCTGCTTGACGACTTTGAACACACTGAAAACGACCACTTTGATTCGCTTGATGTAAATGCCTTGGCAATGGTCTGTCATGGGATAAAATCAATGTTACTCTTTGTGTATGCATCCAACGAGCCCATTGTAAAGGATTTAAAGACACAACAGGTTGCCAAATTTGTCCAAATTGTGGGCAAGCTGCATCACTGAAAATAAATATACATTTTTGTATATACATACAAAATATTCATAAATTATTTGTATCTGTAATTTTCAGAAGTTGTAATCCGACAAAATCAAACTTTTAATAATATGTGTTTATTCAATATAATAAATAAATTTATAAATTCTCAGACATCGTTAACATAAAATTACATTTACAAACATACCTAAGTTGCACTGTACTAGGTGAAGGATAAGCTGAAAGATAAAAGACTGGCATGCCACTTCTAATAGTATCTGGTACACTATACCAAGTCCAGCCAAATTCTGGAAACCAGCTGAAGTGTGCAAGCATACTATCACTTTCCGTTAAAGATGTTAAAGTTGCCCAAAACCGATTTACAACACCTTGTCGAAATTGAGATTTCAATGGCTTTTTTGACAAACATGTAATATCATGTAAAAAATCGTAAGGAGCTGTAACAAAATGTTTCTCAAATCAGTAGTTAATTTATCTTTGAATTGCTTATCCTTATTCTCTCATGTTAAGTATGAATATTTATCAATTTGAAATGTATTAGATATACAACATTTTTTACAGGTAAAAGTTAATCACAGAAAAAGTGGTATGGATAATGATGGAAGAAACATTTTGTATCTATTGTTTATTCAATATCTTATCTTATAATAAAAAGCTTTGGAAAAAGATAGGTATGGAGTGCTTGTAAATAACTAATAGGTCATTTAGTTTCCATTACATATATATATATCTATAAACAATAATTAATTACTGAGAGAATGTTTGTATATTTTTTACATAGAAAACTCTTTACTTTTAGTTAGTTTTGTAGAATATTTGAAAATAATCCATTAAATTTCAAGGAGATATGATTAAGTTTTATTTTAATTTACCTTCTACAGTAATTGTATACTGTATTGTATTTGATGCAGATAATGATTTTGTTGACCAAGGACACATTATTACATATTCTAGTAAAACACTAGACTTCCACAATAATACAAAGCAAATTTTAAGTACATCATCCCTTACATTTGCACGTTTTATCAAATATCCCTCTCGGAGACGGCAACATAATAGACTGCTTAAAGTACAAGTAACTTTATCTTCAATTTGTTTCTTTTGTAAAAGTTGTGTTGATTTTTGTTCATAAAATAGTAAGTTTTTAGAGTGCCAATTTGAATAATCAGGCACAATATTACAACACACTTCACGATATAATTGCCAACATAAGAAGTTTTTATGATAAACATTCATTTCTGTTTCATTTAAATGTACCTGTAAACATGAAGTGGTATTTAACAACTTGCTATTATTTTGCAAGGAGAACAGTCTAAATATACCTTGTTCAGAAGTCAATAGTACATTGATACTGATTATTATCACAATATGGGCAAAACTTCTAATTCATTTATAGACTATTACAATAAAAACTTCAATATTTCAACAAAAGAATACTGTAATTAAATGCTAACTATTAATATTAGATACGATGTTAGCTTTTCTCGTTTAAGTCAATTAACTATATAGAATGTTTTTGACAACTAAATCAAACTATACTTCTCTTCTAAGTAAATTTTAAAGAACATTCTATAGAAAAACTTTTTACTGTGCAAGATGCAATTACATCGCCTTTTTAAGTGGAATCTTAAATTAATTTCTCATGTCATTCGTTTGTAAAACTGACTTTGTAGAATTATTTTAAATTTATTGAAAAAATAATATTTTCTTAAATTGTTTCTCTATTTTTCTAAAGAACTTTTACAGTTATATGCAATTAGAATATTTATTATAATACATTTTTATAAGATGACCATATTTCTTAGTATAAAATTTGGAACGCCTGTTACTGGGCGTAAGGGTGAGGGTGGGGGAAGAGGGGATTTTTACGGCAAAATTAGCTTTTTCTCCTAATCTATAAAATTAAAAGTAAATATACAAATGTGTACCGCAATATATTTTAATAATATATTGAAATAAAAATAAGTTAAACAATACTGATAGTAAATAATACAAAAAAATCAGCATTTTTTTGGTCTTATCTTTGGTTTCAGTCTTATATTAGTTGAAAAATATATTTAGGGAGAAACTCAGATTATTTATATTTTGCTGCACTTTAAATTTTTTTAAAATGGTTTTTCCTGTTTTGTAATATTATTATGATTTGGGACAATTCCAGGCAAATAGGCGTCCCGAATTATACCTGTCGAAAAATCTGGGGCTGTCCCAAAAGATTTGGAATATATAGTCATCTTAATTTTTATTACACTTACACTGAATTTTTACACATATTACTGTTTAATAGTAATGAAGTATTTAGTATTTTTTGTTGAAATATACATGTATATATGTATATACTATATTATATATACAATCATTTAACATAATAAAATATTACGTACAGGATATGAATTAAAAGACATATAAGTACCCAATGTAGCTCTTGCAATAAAATGTAATAAATCTTGATATGGTACTAAGCCATCAGCACAGTGTGGATGATATGTACTTCCAACATGCAGAAAACTGCATGCAATTGTTGTAGCACGTAACTGTTGTATAACAGAATCTAAGACATGAACATCAGTACTTCCTACAATACCATCCGACACGATTATCATATCTAAAAAATTACCAATTTAATTAATTTCATAGGTTATCCTGGCTTTGCCATTGTTATATAAAATAAGCTTCCTAAAGAAATCTCATTAAATTTAGAAGTGTATTTTATATTTCAAATACTTTTATACTTATACTCTACTATCAACAAAGTTATCATTAATGCAAATACACAAATGGCTAATTCCATGAAAATGAGTGATTAAAAATTTTAATGATATAGTATGGGTATACTTCCATGACAATTTTACCCTACAAATAATATTCCCAAAACGTTTTAGTCTTATTTGGTAACACTTTCCTTCATTATGCTATAGCAAAAAGGCATTATATAGCTATAATCTTTGAAACAAGCAGTTTCTGGAATCTTGTCCATTATAATTTTTTTGTTAATCTTTAAATATACAATACACCTTTAAATTTTGTAAAATTCTACTTTACATAAAATAGACCTTAAAAAATCATGAGTGTTTTCAATTCAACTAATAAAAGCAATACATAACATATGGATTATATTATAAAATATTAGTGCTTTCTAAAAAAAGTAGTATTAGAAAATTGCTGTATACTATTCTCATAAATTTAATCGAAATTTAGTAGATGAAATTATTTCGGTAGATTATAATTGATACGTATATGCATGAAACTTACGTGCACAACTATGTTCTGGTAGTAGAGTAAGTGCTAACATCCCATACCGTACCATATTGATAAAACTTGACTCCGGAGAAATTATCAAAGTATTAGTAACACAGGCATTATTATTTTTGTTTAAACAAGCATTGCTTTCTTCAAAAAGTCCTCCAACTAAACGTTCACTTTCAGCTCTTAAATTTTCCAGTTGTTGATTAGCTACAGCAGTAACACATGCTATCTTCTCTTCTAACATATGAAGTTGATTTTCTATGAAATTCGTAAGTTGATTAACATTATCCAATGTTACAAGCCAACCTTGTACTAATACTTGCTGTGCAGGGCTTGTAAGAAAAGGTGTATGAGCTATTATAGTTACATAAATTTCTGGTTGCATTATTCTTTTACTCCCTGGTACAGTGAACTGCAAATAACAATAATAAACTCATTAGTGCAGCCTGTCATTTGTACAAAATAATTTTTGTTTTACATAAATTAATAATAATTATTAATATTATTAAATGTATTACAAAAAATATAATACACATATTCTAGATTTAAATTAGAAAAATATTTTGTATAAAATACTTTGAGAGATCAAAATTATACAAAGAATGTCAAATATGTAATGTAAATATTTCTTATTAACTATTTGGTGACAGTGTAACACCAACCTCACACTAAATTTGTCAAGATATAGTGCCAAAGATTGTACCAAAGTTTGGTCCAAGTTGAGACCAAAAAGAAATTTAGTTGCTATTGTGAAGCTTTGCTATGGTTTTGTGTTCAATTTGATATCACTTATACTGCAAGGCTTGTGGTACAAGTCTTGGTATATTTGTGCTGCCAATATAGTAATAAAATTTGGCATCAACAAATATGGATAGTAAAGTATTATTTAAACAAATCAATTTTTAAAGAGCTATTAATATAACTGAATTGTTTGTTTAAAAAGAAGCAATTTCTATAGTTGAGTGATTTTTCTGAACATAACTATTTATGAAGTAAATAAAAGAATAAGTGATTTTAAAGATTACTTGTATTCATTCAACGTCGATTTAAACATAAAAAACATGTGTCAAACACTTTTTGAAACTGATTTTTCTAATTTTTTTTTTTAATTTCTAGAACTCAAGTCAATATTATCATTAAAAACCAATACGGATAATCATATTCATTATATTTCGACAAAAAATTCTTTAATAAACAAGCAAATCTTTTCTGACAATAATGGATCCAAATACGGCCTTTAGTATGTAATAATTGATACAGGAATGAACTTTATCACTGTAATAGTATTTGATAAACTTGAATACACTATACATTGAAGATATACTGTTATCTACATTTTAACATCAATATTATACATTAAGTTTTAAAACAAATTAAAAAATTATTACTTTAATCACATATACATAAAAATGTTACTTACAGGTTGGATAATATTTTCCAAAAAACGTTTGGTTGCAATGTATACTTCATCTATAACTATTTCACCATGTTGTATATCCTGTAGCAAGAAATAAATACATAATTATATTGTATCGTATTTAAATTTAAACATGTTGGATGTAATAATTTTTAAGAATTTTTATACTAGATCACCTATTTCCAAGTCACCACTTTAAAGAATTTTTGATTATGAATAATTATAAACTACTTATTAATTCTCTATTTAATCAAAAAAGATGTTACACATTTCTTTGAAATACAAAAATAGATTTTCAAAGCTTGTCGATTTCATCCTACTTTAATTATGTTTCAAAATCATAGAAATAAAGAAACTACAAAATTTATTTTATTATCTTTTGCTTGGCAAAATGTCTTTCTTTATTTTTAATTCACAAAATGTTTGTACTGAAAATAAGAATCTTAAAACTGTTTACAGTTCTTTTGTATCAATATCTATTTGTTCAGTACTTTTTTACATACATATTTTTAACTTTATCATTTTCATAATTTACTGTAATAAATATCATAAATACTACCCACAGATATAATAATAAAGTCTTTGATACTGTTTAAATATTTTTCCTATTTATTTACTCACTAATATTTTAAACTATATTTCCTAATCTTACTTTAAAACAGTTAAAACAAATATATTATTAATTACATGTTTCATTTTTATAATTTGATGATCATTATCTATCTACCTTTTTTAACTGTTTCTATAGTATTTTACCACACTTTTTGTTATTCATTTTTTACTAAAAATTAATAATTGAGAAGATTGTAACTGATTTGACTATCAACTAAAGACTATCAGTTTTAAGTCACAAAATTAATCAATTGAACTGTATACAGTAGTATAGAACTATATACATATTACAAATAATATTAATCTTATTTGCTAACTTAAGACTGACATGTTTTGATAAAATTAATGTAATGTGAACAACCATGAAATATATAAGTAATATTAGAAATCCTAATTTCATAAAAAATTAAGGAAGTTAATTTTTAAGTTTGAAAGTTCCACCAATGGTCATATGCATATTAAATTCATTGTTTCATTACATTTTAAACCTAAATTTGTTAAACGAAAAGGTATATCCATACCATGACTGTTTCTGATTGATATGTATAGAATAATGTTTTTAATTTGTAATTATTTTATTAAATTTAGTTCTTACCACAGTAGCAAGAGATGGACTTAAATCCAAATTAAACACCATCCTGTACTTGTGCGCTAAGAATATTACTGAAGTCGTAGAAGTTACTTTATAAAGATACTGATGGCTTGTCTCAGAAGACCAAGATTCAGATTTATTTTTTGGCAGTATTGATATAATTTCCAATTCTGCTGCTTCTTTATTTTTAAAACCTAAACACTGAATACTTATCACAGTATCTAAATGCTCTAACATCCATTGAGCTCTTACATTACGAGATATAGGAAATCCTTTTTTCATTAATAAAAAAACAGTGTCCGCTTCCAAAATAATCTTGTCCTGTAACAATGTTACCTTCATTATATAATAATAAAAACAAACATATTTACAACATATAATTTATTAATCTTTATTTGAAATTCCATTTTACTTTATTATTATAAATTTATGTATAGACAAAATAATCAAGTATTTTAATAACCCATTTCTTTATTTAAACAAAACAAACTGTTTAATTACTTTTAAATCTATATTCTTATATATATGTATATTTACATGCTAAGTTTTAAATCACCAATGAAATATATATATTTAATATTTATAGATCTAACATTATAATTATTTTAACTTCTTATGTACATCTACATGTATTTCCAAGACTAAGCAATTTGATCAATGCTAAAGAAACAAAAAACTTGTTCGCGTTTGTCTGTAATATTAAAATTAAGATTTTTCATGGTTAACAACTGATAATCTCTAAATATATTAGTTATACATTATAAATTAGTAATCAGGTTAAAATCAAATTATTGATTTTATAATACTGGTTTGGATCAAACAACAGCTACATTGTACATAAATAGGATATATTATTTCATTGTTATGCATAAATTTTTATATTATTTTAAATAATTATAGAAATCACAGATATTAAATTGATGTATGTGTTTTTGATGATAGATCTATGAAATAGTCATAGTCCTTTGTAATAGGTTAGACCTCTATACAAATAAACAATTATTATTACTATTATTATTATTATTATTATTATATATTTATATAAAAATTACAGATGCATACTATAATTTATATATCTTATACTAAGTAACTTTAAATTTCATCATATAAAGTATACTGAAAAAAAATTATACTTTTCTAACCATAAATAATAGCAACAAAACAATTTGTATTAGAAATAAATCATGAAAGGAAATATCATAACATAAATTTTATTACAAAGTTTATATAATTACCTCATTCTTTGTGGAAGCCATGCTGTCTTTCATTTATTTACATATCAACTGTTAATAATAGAAAAAGTAAACTTCTTTATAAATTGTGTCAGTGCAGAACAGGAAATTCATCTTGACAAGATTAAACACAATAGTATACTATTAAGATTATTTTCATACACCACTGTTCAAAGGTTACATTATTACTTACTCATTGATTTGAGCATTCGATTACAAGTTCAAAGTAATAAATGTAATGTAACCTCAAAAGAGTAACAAAATTAACACTTATGAAATTCATTACATTATTAGACTATTATTATTGTCTTCACATTAACGATTATTTTCTCCTTATAATTATAATCTAAATAACATTATATAAATAAGGAAACGAATAATATATTTTTAAAAACACACTTCATCATATTGCAAATGTTTGCAGAATTATAATAAATCTGTTTATAAACACTATTCTCTCGAAGATTAAACCTCGTATGAAAATTTAATAATGTTATAAGTTAGTAATTATTTTAATATTTGTTTAGCAAAAGTATTTATAATTTATATTGTAATGGATATTAAAAAAGTTATAAATATATTAATAAAAATATTCGTAAATATTAAAATCTTATATATGTATATTATAATTCGTGATATGCTTCATGTGTCAAATGTTAAATATTATAGTAAACTCATCATTTTAAATAATTCAAGATATATTTTATAATATACATAAACATATAAGTATATATTTCAAATTAAAATTACTTACATAAATTATAAAAGCCGTAAATTTATTATATAAAACAATTCATAATTTTTATATTTTCAATTTTATAACTTTATTTAAAACTTTACTAATCTATATAATTAATTACTATAATTATACTATATCATTGCAAAAAGAATGCATTAATATCTTTTCCGATAATCTTTCACATATTTCAATACAAAATATTTTGAAAATAATTTGGTTTTTGTTTATAAAATTTAAATTACATTTTAATTCAAAGTATACTGAAAAAATAAAATTTAATTTTAAATAACATAATTCATATAAAAGTTATGAGATTTTTATACATTTCTAAATAAGACAAAAATTTTCTACATAAAATATATTTTCAAAGATAAAATCTATTTTTTGCTTTTATATCAAATACAAAGAGTAAGAATTTCTTATGAGTAAATTTAACAGATCATTATTATTCGTAAAAATGAATATTATAAACATCATTATACATAAACTATAATTAATGTAAAACATGATGTCAATAATCCTCAGAAATTGATAATATATATAATAGTATATATAAATGCAAAAACAAAAAAGCTATTTGGCTTAAATGTATTTTCATATTGTTCTTTTTTAAGGACGAAGTTATTACTGATCAATCATTTTTGGCACAGTAAACATTTTAACAGAATAAGAAAATTTATATTTTCAAATATAATGATAACAAAATAAAGATTCGAAAATTTGCACAAGAAAAAGTATTTAAAGCAGGAAGTTTAGTAAATTCTAATATTGATATTATTAATACATAATATTTCCTCATAGTTTAAATCTATCTAAATGTCGTGGTATTAATCTCAACTTTTGTAAATCATTTAATGGTATTTATACTGTTAACATTTTCAGCTATTCATCACACTTATTTGTTATTCATTTATTCAAATGATTAATAAATCACTTCATGTTAATTTATAATATTATATGTAATTTGTAATGTTCTTATAGAACATATTTCTTTTGCATAAATGAAACTGATTTATGGAAGATATTTAAAATAAAGATATAGTTTATCAGCATACAAGTATTAGCTATTTACATTTGGTGTTTCATGTATTACTGTATTTCGTATTTATATGCTTATCATAAATTCTTATATGTATTAAATTATTGATATTACAAAGTTATTACATGCAGAAAGTATACACTCCACTGAGAAACATCGATGTACATTCACACGATTCGCAAGTATCCATGATGTATTTTACAATTTAATAAGGAGTTCAACAATATAATTATATAATGATAGTAATCTTCTAATAATACAAAATTGAAGATATCAGCGCGTAAAGTAATTAATTTTTATTATAATTTTTAATATCTTATTAATATTATAGATTTTAGATTAACAATATTTTAGATTATTTTACAGATGAATAATCTTACAAATAATGTTTCACATAATAGCTTTATTATGCTTTCTCTTTACTTTGGCAAAATAGTTTAATATTTTAATATTATAAACTATACAAACATGTTTTATTTATATTTGTATGGAACATGACCAATTTTTAAGATCGTTTTCTTTGAATTGTCACAAAAATCATTAAGCAATATTTACATATAGCAAATTACATAAAAGCTTATTACTTAAGATCATGAAGTTAATTAAAATAAATTATCTGTTTTATAGTCTACTCTCTTATTATTGCACTTTAATTTATAAACTGAAATTGCATGTGAATAAAATGAACTACTTTCATTCTGATGTCTTCAATTTCTTATAGTAAATCTCTTTTCTTTTTTCCTGAAACGTCATCTTATACACATATATAAATAATTATATGTGTGTTCATTTATTACATATACATTCGCATATGTATTAAAAAATTGTTTAGCTAAGTTAGGTGTAAAGTTTAGGTAAGGTTTTTTTCTGAAAATATTTGATAAGTTTGCAGACACATTTTCTACAGCCATTATTTTTATATAGTATAATGAATGCTGTCAAGTTTTCGTTTTGCTGTTGAGTTATGCAATGAATATGATTACAATGGATGAAAATAGGACTTGTAAAATACGGACACTTCACTTTACTTCAATATTATGTCAAGATCCTTAAAATTTCTTTTCCAATTCCTGACAATAATGTATTGTTGTCACCTTTACCTTCAATTACCAAATTACCTGATGATTTCTATAAAAAAGATGTTATTTCTGTTCATGTGTATAAAAATTATTGTCAATACTAAATTATATTGGTAAGATATATGTTACTTACATTATGTTTTAATAAAAGGCACACATGATGTCCTTTCAAGGAGTGTCCATATAAGGATGCAGTATCATTAAGTTGTTCCACGAGAGTAAGATTACATTTACAGCAAATTAAATTTAAAATAAAATCAAAATTTTGAGAAAGAATAACTTCTTCTTTAACTTTGTATACAAGTTGCCCACTTTTAAGTAATTCTGTTAATATATCTTTATGTGAAAGATGACCAATCATAAATTTACTGCATGTTAAATACATTGTAAAATCAAGTTTATTTTGCAATGTACTTTCTTCGTTTTCTAGCATATATGTTAATGTCCCCCTCAATTTCTGAGCATATGTTACATCTGAGATTAAAATAGTAAACTGTGTTTCTTTAGTGGATTGTGGAGGTAATTGGAATGGCAGTTTTATACCAAATCCATCTCCAATCTGAAAAAAATAAGTATATTTTAAAACTGATGCTTCATTTTAATAGTACATAAATACTAAAAATAAATATTATGTGCAAATGATCTTTCCATTGTTTGAGAATTTTTTTGTGCATACTAACTTACGTTTCTCATTAATCTCAGTGATTTTGTATCTACAACATCAAAAACTAATTCCTTTACCAAGTTTTGACAATCATTTGTAATAAATATCGATGCAATTAATTTATCTGACTCCTGAGGAATTTGTTTTAATCCATATGTTATAGAAAGTGTTTCATTTTTAGCTAATTTTTCATAAGAATTAAGTGGGTGCACCAAAATTGTATTATCTTCAGAATTTGCAAAATTGTATGTTAGATCTGGCAATATTTCTTTAGATGGTGTTGAGATTCCAGCTGTTTCTTCGTAATGTAAAGATCTTTTTGAAAATTCTTTTTTACTTTTAAGTTTTTTGGATTTTTGATGTTTTGAATCTTCATCCGTCTTCTTATGCTTTTCTTGATTTTTCAACTTTTTACGTTTAGTATCCTTTTGTTTCGATTCCTTTTCGCTGAAAACCTCAGTATATTCATTAATAACAGAAGGCTGTAGTTTCTCGGAAGTATTATTTTCCAACCACATATCAGTAAATTCTAACTGATTGTCGTAATGTTTTTCTTTAACTTCTTTAACCCTTTTTTTAGATTTTTTATGTCCCTAATAAACAAAATATAATAAAACGATACTTAATTTTGAACTAATTAATTTTTTTATTGAAAATATTCATACTTAATATATTACAATTTTTAAAACGCAAATGATAGAAAAAAATATTACTTTTTCCTTTTTCTTTCCTTTACTTTCAATAGGTTCTTGAATTAAATTATTTTCAATTACTCTATGTTCTAAAACAGGTAACCTTTCATCATCCCTTAAAGGTAGATCTAGATTAATATTTAAAGCTCTGTGTGGATCATTGACATCCACCTGATCATAGTCATCACTATCACTTAGTTCTGCACCTGGTGGTAATTCGCCAATCCCAGTGTTTACTACCTGAATTGGATAACTATCCTCCTGTTCATCTTCTGAAGCCGACTTCTTATCTGAACGTTTAATAACTGTACTTGAATATCATATAGGTATATCATGATATATTTAAGAATAATAAAATATTTTAACATACTTTTCTTAGACTTCTTTTTCTTGCCATGTATTTTATATCTTTTATGATTGTTTGTAATTTTTAAAGAAACTGGAATATCTAACTCTGCTACAGGAATGTTTTCAAATTCCTCATAAATACTTGACGAGTTATGGTACGATGTAGAATTCTTAAACGTGCCTTTTAAATAATGCGGATTGTTTTGCTGTTCCAACTTTCTAGCTTCACGACGCTTCTGAAGTTCTTCGGCTGATGGTTCAATAAATTCTTGTTTAGAATAAGAATCATTAATTTTTTCTGCTTTAACAAAGATATCATTCACATCTAAATCTTCCGAATCTGAACTTTCTGATGGCGGATCATTGATCCAGGAATCTAAGTCTAGATCTTCAGGAATTGGTACCTAAACATATGATAATGTATAACATAACTAAATTATATAATATATATTTACATGTATGTAAGAAGCTACCTTTCTTTGTGCTTTTGGAGCAACAGGATTAAGCTCTCCTTCAAATGCTTCCATTAATTCTTGTGCCAAACCAAGATTTTCTTTTAAACATTCAAGTAAAACTAACGCAGAGCTAGATCTTTCTTGAACTTCTAAGTCTCCACTGCACACAAAAGCTGCTATTTTATCTTTCAATGCAAAGATCTATAAATATATAAAAAATTCAAAAATTTTGATAATACAATTTTAGTTTAGTAGTTGATACAACAGTATTACTTCTTTCAAATGACATCAAATTAATGATTTCAAAAATTAAAAACAAAAGTTTATTTTTAATAACAAACACGATAAAAGAGTTATATAATACATAATATACCTCTTCCATAGTCTCAGTATCTTCATCTTTTTCAGCTCTACATAATGTTGCTGTTGCCAGTTTTAAAATATTATGGACATAAACAGCCTGAATATGTCCTGGTAAGCTAGAAGCTTGTGATCGTAACATTGATTGTAACGTTGCTATTGGATCTTCTAATTCACTATTCAAACAAAATTCATTATTCTAATTCACTAATCAAATTTAATGTATTATCGATTATATTTTACTCAAAAAAATAATATTAACACGTTAAGCGCCACGCCGAATTTCTGTGCCGTTCCGTTCAAGCCACAGTTAGCCGTCAGGCGAGCTCCGCCGGGCCGCTTGCCGATAAGCGAGCCACAGTATAAACAGATAAACTGATATCTTGTTTTAATAAATTACATTAATATTTTTAAGTATTATACTCTTTTCCTTGAAGCATTGACTAAACAAAAACCAATATCGCATAATTTAAATGTTCAGTCTTACAAATGCACAAGGACCGACAAACGCGCTGCGATAGAAGAATGAAAAATCTGTCACCGGTCTGACCGACGAGGCCTGAATGGAAAGTCTAACGTCGGTCCCTAGGGACCGGCGTGACGCTTAACGTGTTAATAAATAAGTATGTTATGTAATACCTAGAAAATTCTCCACAAATCCATGCAGCAGCATATAAAACTTCAGACATTGTTACTCTTGGTTGACCTGTTAAAAGGTATGAGTTTTCTAGCAGTAAGGCACACTGTTGAACTGCATATTTTCGTATAGCTTGTACACGAATTGCTACGTCAAGTAATTGAGTTGCTACTAATGGTCCATGTTTGGTACCTTCCATTCGTGTAAGTTCAACCAATACAGATATGTACCTATACATATAAATAATCATTATACACAAATAAATCAAACATTTTTTAACAAGTGTAAATTTAGTGGTTACTTTACCATTCAAAATAAGTAACAAATTGGTAATTATTTTGCGAACAAATCTGAATAATTTTTGAAAGTAATTCATCTCTATAAGCAGTGCCTTCAGCTTTGTCCATATGCACCATTAACTTCTTAACTATTTCCATTAAATTTTTCTTTGAAACCATACCATATAGTAAATCCAAGGCACGCAATCTTATACTTTCATCTTTATCATCCAAGCATTGCATTATAAGATCTTTATGAGCTTGTACACTTTTTGGATGAGTTTTTAGTATTTTTGACATTGCTAATAGACCCAAGTACTTCAAATTTTGATCAGAATCTTCTATCAATATCCTTAATTTTTGAACACATAACTGAATTGAATCAGAGTGATTCGGCATACCGGATGAAATTGAAATTAATACAGCTATTACTGTATTTATACATTCATATAGTAAGGACATTGCTGATGTACTAAAAATCAGTAATTATATAATTAATACCATTAAACAATGAATTAATTATTATGTGACTAATTATTCATTAAAATAATTAAAGTAATTGTAAAATATGTTAAAGAAATTACATAATTTAGCTTTCTGTACTTATATCTATCCAATCAATAACATATGAATACACAAGGTTAAAAAAGAAAAAATATCTAAATAAATTTTGCACATTAATAGGAATAAAATATTAAGCTACTTTACAAGCACTAAACAGAACTGCAAACACAATATATTGGTTTATGTACAGATAAAAATACATTAAATACCTGTGTATCAAATTTGTAAGGGGTTCTATTAATTTTTTGCCAAGCCTAGGTTCTAGAGGTGTCAATGCGCCAAACTGGAAATATAATTGTAATCTAAGAAATATGATGATATTTAACATCTGAACATTTCCAAACGAAATTCAGATAATGTATAATATAACTGCTCATGAATACATATTAGAAATAAATATAAGCTACTAACATGTACTACATCTAACATCTATAATTTACTAATCTTTAGTGACAAAAAATAATCAGCTAATATGAAAACCTTGAAATCAGGTCAATTAGTGGTTGAGTAAGTCGCCGACCCATTTTCGGCTCAATCAGAGTAATAGTGGAGAACTGAGCATGTGAAACAAGACCAATATTATTTGGCTCATGTTAAATGTATACATATGATTATATACAACTGTTCATTAATTATAACAATGAGCCTATATTATCATTAATCTGTTTCACTTTATTATTGTGAAATTCAAAAAATAATATTCACTTACCAGTTTAATAATTTTTATTAGCATCCAATTATTGGTAGATGTTGTCATGAGTTTGAAAAAAACAGGTGCTAAACTTAAGTAGTTTTTTGGATTTTTTCTTGCTAATTCACAAACTACATTAACAGCAGCACTTTGTACACCACTGTCGGGATCTTCAAGTTTTTCTTTCAACCTAGGAAAAGCAGGCCGTAAAGCTTCTGGAAATCGCAAGAAAACTTTGTACATCATTAACACTGCTTTCTTGCGTAGATACGGCTTTGTAGAAGTTAATAATGTCATTATGTCATTAACTAAATCACGTGCAAGATCTGAACTTATAAAGCAAGATAGACCACTCAGAGCCAAACCAGCATCATACTGATTTTGACTGTTTAGGTCTTTGCGAATCATATTGGTAGTTAACATCAAGAGCTGCAATAAATCATATCAATAATTTGCATTTGTTAAAAATAGTTCAATTATTAATTTAATGTCTTTAGAAACCAGATAAACTTCTTTACTTTTCATAATAAAACTTGCAAAATAATACTTCAATAATTTTCTAATATGCAACATAGATGCCCATGCAGTATTAGTTCCGTGTATTAAAATAACAAGATATCAATTAAAATAATAAATATATCATAACAATGATAAGAAAATGATGTTCAATAAGTAGAAAACAAACAAATTTTTCGTATATATGTTATCATAATTATTCACAAAAAAGTTAGTAAGAATATAATTATTCATATTATAGTTAAACTTTACTTAATGAAATACTTGAAATGTTTATCAGATTTCTTTGAGACTTAAACTTAAGTAGGTTTAAAATAATATCATACTTCTGTATCTGCATGAAAACTTTGACTTGCTGCCAAATATCCAATTCGTTTATATGTAAACTTCGCAGATGACATCACTTCAATGATATTAAAACCAGCCCAACTAATATCATATCCTAACATTTGAAGCTAAATAAATTATAATATATTGCATTAGTAATGTTAGAAAAGCATATATTAAAATATTACATAAATCTAAAGCTTACATATGTTAGCTTTGCTACAGCATTTGCTTTAACTGCAACATTGTCTTGTCGTAATTCTTGTTTAATTTCTTCTATACACTGTGCAATATATTTTGCCTATAAAGCAATATAACAACACATATTAATAAAAAAAAAAAATTTAAATACTAATTCAAATAAATAAGGTTATGTCGTTGTAATAAATGTTTTAATATAATATCTAAAACATAATTATAAATTTACCTCATTTTCTTTATTATTTCTAATTCCTCGCACTAAATCAGTCAAATTTTTGTCGAACATACGTTCAAAATTTCCTTTTACTTTACGGAGAGCCATAATGGCATTTAAAAAATAAATGGTATATTTTCAATATCGCTTGAAAGGCGTCCTTCTACATCCGCCCAATATTCCGACTTAATCGGATAACTTGCTTCGATTGCATTACCATATATTAAAAAACTCGAATTTCAATCACAGTTTTACATTTACATTTTTTGACAGATCGGCGGATAAGAAAGTCCCACGACAATCAAACCTAAAAATTATCAGAAATAGAGAAACTACTCGACACTCCATTCATCGGATACAAAATTTTTCAAATATAAAATTCCTAAGCTTTATAAAATTGTAGATCTGCTAGTTACAAATTATTTATTTTGATTGGTTATTTGCGAAAGTATAAGGAGCATTAAAGTAAAAATGTTACCATACTTATATGGAGTTTAGAATAATTTAATGCATATATTAGCTTAACGTTAATTCGCTAGCATTGTAAAATAATTATTTCATTGTTTAATAGTATATTTCTATAATGCTATACTATTTATTCGCACTATTTTGTATACTATAATATTCAATTTTTAACAATCAGTTTTATCATTCACGATCTCCAAAGCGTTTAAATTATTTTCAATCTATAGTAATAAATATAAACAGAATGGGTATAATATTTCTTAATGAGCATTCTATTGTGTTCTTCATTAAGAATCAGGTTTAACTTTGTATTATGTATTTGTATCCTATTACATGAAATAAATATTACCAATTATTAAAGTATACATTCGTATGTATCGCCTTTCTTTGTATTTACCCTTCCACACTTCTCTGCACCTCTTCCTTTCTGAATTCATTTCAGATTGCTCTCAACTTTCGTGGTAGGTCTTTATAGTTATGTAGAGAAGCCATTGAACAAAGAAATAGAGAAGTGTTATATTTTTTCGCAGAAGAGTCATATGTGCGAACAATATATAACTAATAATGAGACGCGTGACATTGTTCTTTAGCATACAATAACAGTTTAATCAGAATTGTGCATGGTAAAACTCTGAGAAATATAAGTTTTTCAAACAAGAGTCTGGGCATCACTGTTAAAGCATTGTCTTACCATCGTGGCATGTTTTCGCGCTACACAAAAGATCCGAAGGTTGAGAACCTCTCATTTTTGTACGTTAATCTTTTTTTATTTGCTTTTAAAAAATAAGCATTTTAAAATAAAATATTTATCTTGTATATATATTTCAATTTTTTTCCTATGCAAACGTTACTATATGTACTAACTTATCTAAACACATACTGTCAGAATATTTCCGAACTTTTATAATTTTATTTATAATGAATTTTTATTTTTTTTGTTTATTACAGCTATGTATTTAATATATTATTTATATATTAAATAAAATTAAAAAATGAGTTATATATACATTTAAATTTAGATTTTATCAAAACTTTATGTTACAAAACATCTTTTTCTCTTAGATGAACAATATAAAATAAAATACTGAATAAAATAAAAATAAATATTTAGTAAAAGAGTATAATTGTTGAAATTATCATGTGACAAATTACATGAATTCTTTGCAGGAAACATACTACAGATAAATTATTTCTTATTTCCAATAAACAATGACAGAGTATTTCGATTTACCATTTAATATGGACAGAATATGCAGAATTTGTCTAACAGAGGGTACTAACTTGTCTCCTATTTTTTGTATGGATCAAGAAGTAAATGATTTTTCTAGTCTTCCACAAAAGATACAAGTTTGTGGATCAATAGAAATTCATGAACAAGATGGATTACCTTCACTAATTTGTGATATCTGTATTTATAAAGCAAGCGTTGCTCATGAATTTAGACAACAATGTCAACATTCTGATGCCAAATTACGAATGTATTATAACAAACCAGCGAAAGCTACTGTTGTGGTAAGTATAATATTATGTTATGTATAATACTATAAATGTTAATGTTTTCAAATATTTTAGGACACATATACACAAACAGAAACAGAAATAAGGACATTATTACCAAAAAAACAGATTAGTCAAGAAGAGTATTTTGTTAAAGAAGAAATGGTAATTGTACCAAGCTCTCAAGAATATATACCAACTAATGATGCATATTGTAGAGGTGAACCAAATATAGGCACCACTCAAATTGATATGCAAAATGAAAAACTTTTCATTTGTTCTATTGGATTTGAAGGGTCTAAAGAAATTGAAAAAGAACCTTGTATTTCAGAAAATAATATACATGAGACATCTCTTACACAACCAAGTAATGACATTTCTGAAACTATAGATATACAAAATAAGCCAGAAGAAAGTCAAGACATTGATCAAAATCCAGAAGATAAAAAACAAGAAGAAGAGCTTTTTGATGAAAGTATATCAAATGACAATGTTAAAGAAGAAGAAATTTTACAAAAACGTACTTCTGCTAGGAAAGTAAAATCAATGCCTAATAAAACTTATAGTGAAGATGAGATTGATGACAATTTTTATGATTCAAGTAATGATGGTCAGGATTCTGGAGATTCAAAATTTAAATGTAAAGTATGTTCAAAGTATTACAATACACAAAGAGGCTTAAAAAAACATTCTCTTGTTCATGAAAAGAAACACAAATGTAATGTTTGTTCGAAAATGTTTTATAAACTGGAGAATATGGAAAATCACAAAAAAATCCATGCTTCAAAACCTCTTGCATGTCAGCTATGTCATGCATGCTTTTCTAAACCTCAGAGTCTTGTTCGTCATTTAAAATCCCATACAGAGAAAGTAAACAATATGATTAAACAAATTAGCACAGATGAACAAAAAGATAATAAAGAACCAAAAAAAGAAATGAAACTTGAGGATGATACAGATGATGAAAGTGGAACTGTGAATGAAGTTTATGATTTTGAAAATGCACCTGAATTGTACAAATGTGAAATTTGTAGTCAATACTGTTCTTCTTTAAAAAATTTGAAAAGACATACTCTTGTACATGGTGATAAAAAGTATTCCTGTACTGTGTGTAAAAAATGGTTCTTTAGGCCTGATACTTTAAAAAAACATGCTGAAAAACATGGTCATGGTTTATTAGACAATTTAGTAGATGATAATAAATTTTTTGATTCCGATGATGATTCTTTTCCAAATACTACACAGAACACTCTCCAGGAAAATGAAAATGTTAAAAAAGAAGAAAGTGATGAAGATGCTACTGGCGAATATAAATGTCAACATTGTGATAAAATCATGGCTACCAAAAAAGGTCTTAGACGTCATGTATCAATGCATAAGCCAAAAGCTGAACCAGTTACTTGTGAAATCTGTGGAAAAGTATGTGCTAGTCAAGCTCGTCTTGTTCTTCATCAAAGGACACATAAACCAAAAGAAAAAGTTCCACGAGAATACTTGTGTCACATTTGTAGCAAAGTGTATCCAAGTAATTCATCTTTAACATATCATATGAGAACTCATACTGGTATTAAACCACATGTATGTAAAACTTGCAATAGTGGATTTACTACAACAACCAGTTTAGCAAATCACATTAGGATTCATACAGGTGATAAACCCTTTGTTTGTCATGTATGCAGTGCAGCATTTGCTGTCAGTTCAGCTTTTAGGCGGCACTTGACTCGGCATACTGGAGAAGCAAATTACTTGTGTAAGACATGTGGTAAAGCATTCAAAAGACTAAGTACTTTAAAAGAACATACTTATACTCATTCTGGTGAAAAACCATATGTATGTAAAACATGTGGAGCTGCTTATAGTCATAGTGGTAGTTTATTTGCACATCAAAAACGTTGTCGAGCTCAATATGGAGATATGGTTGTGGATGACCATCATCACACAGTTGCTCACCATATTCATGTAAATAATGTGCAGTCTGCAGTACGATCACTAGCTGTGATAGGACAAATGTTTTAAAAAATAAGACTTATTGTATCAAAAAAGAACGACTTTGCTTGTGACAGCATCATAACAAATTATATAGAGACTATTAAATATAAAATGTGCTACGATTCTTAAAATATATAATACATCATTATTGTAGAAATCGTACACTCATGTAAATATATGGGCAGCTCTTTTTTACAGAAAAAAATTTAAAATACTCATTACTTCAGATTAATATTTTATTAAAACAAAATTTACCTCTTCATTTAAAAAACTGTTGTGTATATTTCTTTTTCAATGTGTGAATTTCTTTTTACTCCAAGTAGTGTTCATGATTATAAGAGTAGTATAATTATATAACATAAGTGTACATATTTATTTACAGCATCCTAAAATCATACTAAGTATAGAAATAAATAAATTAATAAATCTCTTACTATTTTGCAATTTGATAAAATAGTTAAACAAAAAAATTTATTAAACCTTCAATTTTGAATGATTAAATACACATTTATACAAAAGAATTACATACAAAACTAAGTGCATAGGTTTATGTATATTTTTAGTAACTTTAATGTACTTTATACATTTGTTAACTATATTAGCAAGTTATTATTATACATGTATGCATTTTTATTGCCATTCAGTATATTAATAATTTATTAATTATGTAACTTTTAATTTTCAAATCTTTATTTATTAAATAAATGTAATGAACAACAGAATAATTTTGATGAGTTACATTCATGAATTTATATAATATTACAAAGGATCAAGTAATTTTCATAGAAATTCTATAGTATGAAAACGGATGGTTTTCCATCATAATTTTGGAACACTTTATATATAAATTTGCAGTAAGAAATTATATATTGCTTTATATTTCATATCATTTACAATTTTTCTTTTTCCTTGTTTCAAAAACTAAATTAAGAAATTTGTTGCTTTAACATTAGTATAGCAGTATTAAAATTTTGTATAATAAATTAAACTTATATATAAACTCATATACGTATTATATATTTGTACCACTTTAAAAATTTTATCGTTTATATATATATTATGTATATTTGCTGCATTTATAATATATAGAAATACATTTAAAAGATCATGTATTAGAAAAGAAGCATGTGTGATTAAATTAATTATATAACTTTATTTGAAATTTCATGTAGTTATAAAACATGTTGAAATTTTCTATCAAATTTTGCATTTTATTATTAATAAATACCTATTAAGTGATAAATAACAAAGTATTTGTTCAGATACTTGATTAAACATATAAAGCTATAATAAATAATATACATACAGTGAATTATCTTGCAAAAAGTTATTTTGAATTATACAAATTTGTAATAATTTTTATACATGTTTTAACAAATTCAGCAATATTACATAAAAATTTATTTAAAAAAAACAGGTTATATTTCTATCAAATTTTTAAGGAAAACATTAATTTTTATTTATATTTTGTGCATTATAATTTTGTAGTAATGTCTTTCACATTGTAATTTTTGGAATTTATTTAAGCTTATAAATCATCAGATACTACACATTTGATGATTCATGATGATATGTCCAAACATGACTATAAGTTGGACTATTTTTAAAGTGAAAAATCCTGTTTGCCTACTTATCGTTCTAAAAATAGTCCGTTTTATGTTGTGTTTGAACTCATTCTTTTTTAATTCAAAATTATAATAATTTCATTTTCTGTAAATCTAAGTAATGATTTATCATTTAGTACTAAAAAGTTAGGTACTTAAGCAATGTTCTTTTTCATTTTTCTCATTGTCTGTTTTTAATTGTAGGTATAAATATTGGTTTTGCAAAACATTACTATATGAGGTTTATACTAAAAATATTGAACAAGAATTTTGTTAGGAAATTTTCATTCTGAATTATGTATATTTCATATTATCTCCAATTTATTGCAAAATTACCTTTATTACATATACTGATTTTATTACTGCGTGCATATAACATATTTATGCTGTTATATCTACACATACATTTTCTTATACTCAAATTATGTAACAGATTACTTAATGTTAATCATATATTATACTATAAGTATGAAACTTAAGAAAATATTTTGCTTTAAAATTTACTTTACATTATTACAATACTTATAATTGATACATGTAAATAATTATACATTGTACCACAGAAACATAAATAATATAAATTTCAATAAATTTATTTTCTTTCAATATATCTGCTGTGTTATAATATAATTTGGAAATTAAATAAATATTTAAAATTTAGTTTACATACATTAAAAGATTACATTAAGCAGTTTTTAGAATGTTGAGTTCTGACTAGTGAATAAATATGTTACATTTATATAAAAAATTAAAGATATCTAGAAGCATAATATAAGCTTGATCATGTATTGTACATGATATGATGATTATGATGATTTTTTAATAATATTATAAATTAATAAAAAATAATTTTTATTATATACTAAATAATAATGAACATGATAAAGTGAAATGAGAGCTATGGTAATGAAATAAAATTGACATAGTAACACAGTAACTAATGAAACAAATTTTTATTTTCTCTTTTTCTTCTTAAGTAATTTGTAACGACGCCAGATAGAAGCTCGAGTTCGTTTTAAAACTTTTGCTAAGTCTGCATATTTGCGTTTCTGATTAAGATTTCTATTATGTTCCAAGTGATCTAAAATCATTCTATCTTCTTCTGGCTGAAATCTATCCACAGTGAATGAAATTAAATGTAAAACATATTAGAATATGTAGAATAAACTTTGTGAAATTTGAATACTATTTTACTATAATATTTATAATAATATAAAGAATGTTCAAAATATATTAAAATTACATGAAAAATCTATTTTCAATATAATTACTTTTATTTTTGATACAAAAAATGTATTTTCTTTTTATACAATATCTGATGAAACGTAAAGATAAAACATAAGTAGAAACTTATATGAAACAAAATATGTATAAATTAAGTATTCTATTTAATTATTTCAAATTAAATATACTACCTTCTCTGTAAATGGTCTGAATATAGATTTCTAAATCTGTGATATATGCTATATAAAGTTCTAGATGGTAAACCATCTGCTATAAACTGTACAAACTTTCTTCTCTCTCTTTTGCTACGAATATGAGCTCGATTTTCTTCTCGTAAGAGTAAAAACGGTTCAACATTTTTTGAATCCCACTTATGCAACTATAGAATAATAAGAAAATATTTTTAAAGTTAATTAATATAAACCTTTTTCAGATGTATAATAAAATATATAAGCATGTATAAAATACTTTAAATAAACAGACCTTACAAAATTCTTTCCAGTTATCAGCAATTATTTTATCTTCTGATGGACTAAAGCTTCCTTTTTTAATAGGTGTTATTTTTTCAAACTTTTTTATTTCTTCATGTGTTAAAGGTCGAGATCCAGCACGGCTTTCAATTTCATGTTGTGGTAACGTAGGATTTCTTAATTGTATTTGTAGCTTTGATAAGTACTGTTGTAAAACAATATACATAATCGTTTTTATATGATATATCATTAATTTCTAGTAAATATTAATAACAAATAATAATTATTGAATATATTACCTGTGCATCTTTTTTGGAAAGTTTTTCTGCTTCTCTAATTTCTTGAGCAAGTAAAGTAACATCATCAATATCCATTGAAATTTTTAGTTTAATAACATGATATTCTATATATTAAAAAAAAGTAAAGACAATTTAGTTTAATTGTTACAAAGTAGCAAAATAGTAATTCTTTATTGTAACATTCATTTATCGTTTATTTTAACAGAATAATAGTAAGAATAATATATATTTGATACTAATCAGTTGTTTATAAATAATGTAATATAAAGGAGTATATATTATATTTTGTACAATACAAATGTATTGCATATATCCAAAAACGAGTTCACAATTGCGTATAAGCTCTTACGTATTCTTTATCATATTTCAATATAATTTAAGGTTAAGTGATAAAAAAAAATTCATGTAATAAATATAAGTACATGAAAGTACAGATAGATATGTTTACATATGTTTCTTAGGTTAGGGTTGAATAATTCGTATCACTTTCGTACGATTTAAGATTAACAAATGAAAAGAATTTAGCTCCTATATTGTTTATTTAGACATATATGTTGTTAGAACGTTTATATGCGTGAGTATGATTAATTACTGTACAATTACTAGATAATCTTAATTTTAATAATTATCATACAGTATATCGTGTTTGTCAATTTAGATATAATTATATCTATAACAAAAACGTAGAAATATGCATTTTCCATGTATTGTAAATTTAATGCTAAAATGGAATAGTATAAAGTTAGGCTGAACTGTACCAAATTAAAAATAATAAAAATATTTTTATATAATTTGATGAAATTTGATGAATAGATTTAAAAAAATCGCCTTTTTAACTTTAGAAATATACAGAATTAAAAGTTTTGTATTTTTAAACAATATATCTATTAGGTGTCATTAAGCTTATTTTATAGGCAGCAGAATAGATACAAATGAAGTTGAAGAAATAAAAACATACATATAACAATTGAATAGGCTGAAGTGTATTTGATCAAAATCTATACAATATGGCTTCAGCTTCAAGTACAAGTGCTCGAAGCTTATTTATTGAGTCAAAAATGAGATTAGCTGATAGAGTACAAGTTAACGTAAATAATATTTCATCTCTTGCAAGGCAAATACAAAGGGGTTCAAAAAGTAGTGAGGTAATATTTCATTACATAAATGGTACATAATTCTAACATTCAGATATTCTGTAAATATTATTTTTGTCTTTAATTACAGATATTAATACATAGCGCAAAAAATTTTGCACAACAAGAGCATAGTTTAGAAATTGCAGAAGCTAATTTAAAGAAAATTGCTCTTATAAACACTCATTTAGAATATCAAATGGAATCTATCAATCGAAGTTCTATGATTTTGGAAGAAGTTACTGAGCAAGTACGTGCTATGCAAAGATAAACTGTAATATTCACCTTATTTTATTAGAAAGTAACAATATATAATTTAAGTTTATGACAGCACACATCTAATATATACTTATGTGATTTACATGTAATGGAACTTGATTTTGTAAATATTTATTATAAAATGCTGCTAATGTGTATGATATAGAGCAGAGCATTTAAATAAAAACTAAATATTTCTATTACTTTTAGAGATATAAGAAAACTATTTGTATAAGTTATATAATAGCAGATCATATGTCAATAAAAGTTCTTCACTTACAATAAATTTTTATGATCTCCATTTTTTATTTGTCTAAAAATATGAAAATATTTAGGTATTTCCATTCAAATACTATAACTCGTATATTTTAAGTTATATGTTGCATTAACTATAATTTGTAATATAATAAAAACTGTAATTTGTGTTCAGAACATATCTTTTAAATAATTTAAAATATATAGTTCCTATTATAAAAATTTTAATACAGCAATTTGTATTAATAATATTTTACAAAACAAATGTTAAATTTTTACTTATTTATTGTATTTAATTTATAGTCTAAATTTGCAAACAATTTAGATTAATTAATGAGATTACAGCTTAAATTAAATAAAAATTAAATTTAAATCTTTTTATAAAGATATACTTTGTTTTTTACATAAAATTTGATAATTTTATTGAATATTCTATAACGCTTAAATTAATTACTTACAATTGTAATGTTATATTTAACCAAACAAGAATTTTATGAATTTTGATTACATACACAAGATATAATTTACTAAATAATAAATTCTTGTCATGAGAAAAATTGTTTAAAAAGTTGTATACAGTTTTAGTGCATGATTTATCAAGGATATAGAATATCGTAATGACCAGGACGATATAGTAAATGAACAGCTGGAGTGGCACCTTCGGGGAAATCATGTGCAGTTACTTCAGTTCCCGCACCTCGATCCATATAACGAACACGTACTCCAGTTCCTAAAGCAGTACTCATAGCTATAATGTGAATGTGATCAGATTCTTTGTACATTGGTTCTACTTCCTACAAAGAGAAATACATTTTATATACATATTTCCTGTTTATTGTAGATAGCAATATGAAATACATAATATCTAATATAATACTTACTTGACGACAGAATTCTGATACAGTACGTTCTCCTTCAATAAAATGTTGATAAAAATCAGCTTCACGTCGTAATTGACCTGAAGTAATTAGTCTAAGATATACAACAACATAATCAGAACAACCTTGTTCATTAAAAAGTTTGTGTAGTTCAATATAACTTGACTCTGTTTCTCCTCCTACTTTATCAATTACATCCATAAACTGTAATAAAAAAACAAGACAGTATTATTTTTTTTCAAATTAAAAATTTATTATTAAGTGGGTACTTACTGTATCATGAAAATCTTCAACTGTAAATTGAGGAAAACCTAATGCTACCAAACTGTCTTTACTATTTAATGCAAGCTCTCTAAATTTTTCATACTCATCTTTATTTCCAATTAATTTTTCAAGATATGCATAACTAAAGGCTCTAAAAAAGCAATTTCCATCTGGTCTAGTTCTCCTAATGTATGAATATTTTTGACCCAATGCTTTTGCTTTTGAAAGGTATACTTCATCTTCAGAATATTCACGTTCTAATGTTTTTATAGACTCTTTTTCTCCAACTAAAGCAATAGATTCTGAAATCTGGAACATAACAATTTTATTTCATATTTTCATTTTCTTTTATGAATGTAAAGTAAAAGACTCATAAGAATTAAATTAAAATATTTATATTTCAATTATTTATTATGTTTACACTTAATCTATAACTGATGATATGATCTAGTGAATAAAATGTTTATTAAAAGTATAAAGGCAAAAAACCGAGAATGAACATTAATAATGTACAAATTACAAAAATAGTAAATAATAATATATAATATTTTAATAAAAATAAATGTTTGTTCACAAGGAAATTATTAATAAATCAGTTTAGAATTGTTGCAAAAATAAATATTAACCTCCATTTCGATTCGTCTTTGTTGTTGTAAAATCAATTCATCTTGGTTGATATCTGTAATAAAACAAACATAATAAGTTATATATACTTTCTTTCGAGTTGTTATTTATATTTGAGAACCTGTATTTTCCGTTAATTCCTCTTTGCAGGATTTCTTTTCCATATTTCAAGAGGTTTTCATAAATTTTGAAACGACTGTCAAATTATCAGTCGTAAATAAAAGCCCGATGTCCATGTGGAAATTGAAAAGACATTTACCGTTGTATTAAAGCGTTTTAGATTGGTAACTATATTTCTCAAAATAGAGCAGAAGTTTAAATATTTATTAAAGTACACTTTTCAATCATTTCTTTTACATTCTTTAACGTTTTATACTTAAATTAATTAAAAATAAATCACAGGTGAGAAACTATTTTTTTTTTTTCTTTAAAGTTAAACAATGAAAATATTACATTCCACCACTAGAAATACGTGTCTATTATTACCAGGTTGATATATTCATGAAATGTTAAATGATAGAGTTCATCGATTCTGACTGAATTCTATATGATTCTATGTGAAATGGTTGAATGCATAAGAGATGTTGACAATAGTTTGTTACGTCCGTAACGAAAACCACAAATGTTATCCGATATAGAAGGGAAACCTCGCTTCTTCTTTAAGTCAGATTGCGATAATTAATATCTGCTCCGCGAATATCAAATAGTCAAAACATTACAAATTGTAAATAATAGCTTTTAAGAACTTTTCGCCTCTAACTGTGTAAAAGAATTTAACTCCGCTATAAATTCCACACAAAAATTCTACCCAACAGCGGACAGAATTCGTAATTTAATCTCAATTATAATTGAATTCGATCTTAATCTGATTCAGTTTAGTCTTTATTCAGTCTCAGTCTTAATCCTATTTTTATCTAACTTTCAACATTATATAATTAGCAAATTTGTAAGTATTAATTAGATTCAAGCTTTATTGGAATCAAATTAACGTATCTTTTACATTCACCGAGTCTTTTCAATTTCAAACCAAAACCTTTCAAACTTAAAGTAGTAAATTGAAGTATTAATTTCAAAACTACATATTGAAATCATCAAGTTTTTCAAAATTATGAGACTCGCGGTCGTTCACTCAGATCATTTCATTAAGCGGTTTTTTGTTGTGTGATTTTAGAGGTCATTTGCTACCTTACTTACATATTGTCAGTGGTGTTTGACTAGAAAATATGATTGAGATATTAGTAAGTTTTCTCCAATTTTTGAAATATTTTAATGATATCTCTTTTATAATCTAGTAACAGCGGGACCTTTCGCTAGTATCTGCGAAATTTCGACACATTTCATTTCAACTTTTAAGATTTAGCGCCTCCATACATTGCGGGTGTTAGTGCAAATAACAGGCAAAGAGTAGGGAAATGATAAGACGTGACACTTTGCAAAGAAACTACTTTTATGAAGGGATGAAGTGATACAACCAATTTAAATTTCAGCTTGGCAACCGTAGGTAAATTTCAGTAATGATCACTAACTTACGGTAAAATTCAAACTTTTCAACATAGATTTACTAATTTTATTTCGTATGTTTGTGTAAATAACATACAGATTAGTTTGTTTCTTTTTTAAGAAAATACAAATAATAAAATGTTTTGCAAAGTTTTCGGTATGTGTTTTTGAATAGAAAACCTAGATGTAAAGCAGAAAGGAACATTTAATTATTTTGAAATTGAGAATATTTTGTAACATTACTTGAACTAATCAAGAATAGCTACTAAATAGATTATTTAAAAATAATTTATTTCTTTAATTGTGTATGTCATTTTTATTTTCGAATAATATTATCTATGGTTTTCACTGTTAAATATTATTTGTCTTTGCTTGTCGTTTCTATCTTATATAAAAAATGCTTTCAATTTTTACACATTTCTTTTTTAATTAATGCACCTGGAAACAAATTATCTTACATTTTCTTACCTCATATTTTTTGCTTTTCTTTTTTACTACTAACTGTTGTGCTTCTTATTTGAATCATGTGTGGTCACATATGAAGAATCAGAAACCAGTTTTATAATTTATCTTAATACTGAATAATAAAAAATTCAGGAGCATTTGATGCTCTTATAGAAATTGCAAAACAAAATACAATACTAGCGAAGGAGAGGTACTTACATATTTTAGATTTACTAAAGATGAAAATTTATATCATGAAAATTCATAGAGCTTTAAATACATACAAATATTTTATATTTAATTATATTAATTAGTAATATGCATGTATAATACACATTTCATAACGTGAAGCATTATCGAAAAACATGTCTACAAGTAATTTATCTTCATGTGCTTGGTACATTATACACATCTATTTATATACATATATATATACTACTCTCTCCTGCTTTATACCGTTTTATCTTCTGCTACCCGATTTTATTCTGCTTTTTGTATACATATCCATTAAATGACTCATCTTGTGTATTGTGATAATTGGTTCATCTTAATGGGGCCCCAAAAGTTTATAACGCCTTGACTTTCTTTATGATTAAATTTATCAGATTTTTATAATTTAAAAATCAGATTAGTGCATATAATACATCATGGAATTCACAATTCTTTTTATTATAATATGCACTACAATCTGATCCTATAATCTGTTGGTAATGTTGTTAGTGACGCTAAGATGGTAATGGGGCTCTAGAGCCACAGAAATTCAGACCGGAAAAATACATTGCATAATTAATCTATATCTCGTCCAACATAACCAGAAAAATGTGTTAAATTTCAAACCGAAAGAGTGGGGGTAGGAGGATGCAGGGTCCCTAGTTGCCTTGCACCGTGCAGCGGAATTGTAACCATAATGAGTGTGCATTATAATTCTGAACTATGAACGCGACACGACACTCCGGTCTCCAGTTTGACATCACAGCTCGGGGGTTGTCGCATCTTCACCCCCGTCGCACATACCTACCCCCACACCGTCGGCTGGAAATCTAGTTTATTTTTCTGACTACGCTGATCTCGTGTGTATTTATGCTCAGCGATCTGAAATACCGATCGTGTAGGAAATCGGCGGTTTTGGTATGTTCTGTATAATTTGGAGCGAAGACTGTGGGAATTATATTTAACTCATCTTTGATATTGGTACAGTTAATACAAGTAAAAAGAATTTTAATGCATATTATAAAATATTTTTTATGAAAAGTCATTTCCTATTCGGTTGTACCATGATTACAGATACTTTGTATACAGTTTTAAAAAATTTATAGTCACTGTATTCAACATGATGTTGCTGGAACGTTAGTACTAGAAATAATTTGTTAATACGTATATTTTTATGTGAATATGTAACTTTCGTTTTCAAATTTGTTGTTGACGTGCTGCCTTATCATCAGAGACCGCCACGAAAACAACTTTTTTACCTTTTCATGCTGTTCCCTCTGATGCCAGATTGGGGACCGGAGTTCTCGAGAAAACCCCCCACCACTACGCATAATACCGCAGGAGACGTGTGTACATGAGCTCAACGTTTCGGACGACTTCGGGAAATCGAGAGAGAAAACAAATGATAGTCTTTCTCTCTCGGTCTTGAAGCGCTGAAAATCAACCTATGTTGGAAAGCAAGTCAGCGGCACGAGCCGCGCGGAATCTTGACTGCCCATTTTCATTTTTCGACATACAAGGATGTTGTCTCGTAATGAAAAAAAATTTCGAAAAAATTTTTGTCGCGGAAAAACACATTTTAAGACCCCCTGATCACGTTTTGATTATTTAAAAATTAAATTTTTTTTAGTTTCACGCATTTGTTAATACGATTATGCCTAAACGGTTGAATGGATTTCAATGAAATTTTATATTCCAATTTTATATTTTCCTCTCAAGACCTGGTCAAATTTTGAATAAAATTTGTTCAAAAATAATTATGGTTACCCCTTAAAGTTACAGGACTACCTTTCATTTCCTAAATTTAAAAATCTGCTTTATATTTAAGCATAAAATGTATTTAACTACATGTAGATTATTAAACGACAAATACTTTGATACTCTAGTTTAATTAAATTTGTGAAAATAAGTATCCACTCTTGGCCAGTATCGTGCATGCTATAGCAGCCTTCGATGGAATAATATATGTTTGACTCGATTTTATATTTACAAATTAATAACATACAACATGCACGTTACCGCTCGATGGAAACCGCGGGAAGGTGGTGGTTTCTTCCATCAGGAGGGAAATGTAAACAATTCGGCATGCAATTCTATAACGTCGCGATATTCGTTACAAAATTCAAAGAAATTATAAAAATAGAAAAAAAGACATCGTGCTAAGAAAGATCGTGCTGCCAATTATTTACATCTCCAAAGAATAGAAAGCAAAGCAAAGGAATTTACTATATTACATGCGTTTGAATTTCGAGATAATTGTTACATATAAAATGTATATAACCAAAGATATATATTTATTTGTACAATTACCTCAACATTCTCTTTATATTTATATAAGCGAATAAGCGAATATACAGCATGAAAAGCATAAAAATGATATGAGGAAAATCGATTACATATTTACACGTTAACGATGTCCAAAAATAAGATGGAATTGAAAATAAATGAAATTGATAATATTTTGGACATTGTTAATCCGCATTATCCGACAAAGGGGGAGGATCCGCGATGCTGCCGTCATTGGCGGCATATAGCCGTAATCTATTTTTCTGTTGCTTAACAGAATTAGCATATAAAATATCAGATGACATGAGAGATAGATGTGTATCATCTACCTCCATGGTCTGAGCTTTATCCCCGTTTGCCTTTAATGCCGACTTCACCACGCAAATTCCGTTAACGGTGGCCGAACCGAGTTTGTTTCGCTTCTTGTTCTTTATGTCGGGAAGCATGGAAAACGATCTTTCAGCATCGGCGTTCGAATTTGGCAAACATCTAATTGAATTTAATAAAATTTGTAAATTAGGATATTTAAAAAAGCCTAAATTGTTTCGCGTTATCAAGATTGTTTTCCAAAACTCATCGAACTTCTTATGTACTAAATTCTCCCTATCATCTGCAAAGTCCAAATGTAACATTGCCCATTCTTTTTGCAAATCGTCTTCATCGAAACCGCCGAATTTCTGCGCAATAAAGAGAACATTTCTGAAGGAAATGTCTCTTTCGCAGTTTGATAAAGCCGAAAGTGGTTCAAACACACATAATCTGCTGAGAAATTCGTCATCGATTGGTAATCGATTACGAATTTCGTTCGCAGCTGTGATATAAAATTTAATACAATTTTGTCGTACGGTTTGGACGACGTCAGATTTGCCCTCTTCAGTTAATTGACGGAGGAAGGTATCACACTCCGTACCCAAATGAACACTATTAGATGCGACCTGATTGTCGCATCTTGAAAAATCTATTAATTTGACTAAATCCATGTGCTTCAAAAGCTGCGGTTTTAAAATATTACTTAATATATTAAATAAAAGCGATAATACAGTCTTTTGAAGCAAATGGATCCTTGTTTCTCGAGCTTGAAAAAATAAGCTAAAATTATTAAAAATCTCGAGAACATAGTTTAAGAAAAAGAGGTATGCTTCAGCTTCCAGATTTTGCATCATGATTAGTAGATGTTCCCCAGACTTCGTTTCCTCGCTTAAAATCAACTTCTTACTTGAAAAACTGTAGACACTGTATTTCTCTGCAGTGACTGTGAAGATTAATTCTGTACTGTTTGATCGTTAAATGTCGAGTAACGTAATCGTCAAAAACAAAACACAAGCGGTCGGAGAGCGTAAATCACGCGGATTCTCAATTCTCTAACAAATTTTTTCAACGACCTATGACACTAGAAATTGGTATTATTACGAGTTGATGTATTTATAGTTTCTTTTAATTTTTTCACGAATATCGCGACGTTATAGAATTGCATGTCAAATTGTTTGCATTTCCCTCCTGATGGAAGGAACCACCACCTTCCCGCGGTTTCCATCGAGCGGTAACGTGCATGTTGTATGTTATTAATTTGTAAATATAAAATCGAGTCAAACATATATTATTCTATCGAAGGCTGCTATAGCATGCACGGTATTGGCCAAGAGTGGATACTCATTTTCACAAATTTAATTAAACCAGAGTATTAAAGTATTTGTCGTTTAATAATCTACATGTAGTTAAACACATTTTATGCTAAAATATCAAGCAGATTTTTAAATTTAGGAAATGAAAGGTAGTCCTGTAACTTTAAGGGGTAACCATAATTATTTTTGAACAAATTTTATTCAAAATTTGACCAGGTCTTGAGAGGAAAATATAAAATTGGAATATAAAATTTCATTGAAATCCATTCAACCGTTTAGGCATAATCGTATTAACAAATGCGTGAAACTAAAAAAAATTTAATTTTTAAATAATCAAAACGTGATCAGGGGGTCTTAAAACGTGTTTTTCCGCGACAAAAATTTTTTCGAAATTTTTTTTCATTACGAGACAACATCCTTGTATGTCGAAAAATGAAAATGGGCAGTCAAGATCCCGCGCGGCTCGTGCCGCTGACTTGCTTTCCAACATAGGTTGATTTTCAGCGCTTCAAGACCGAGAGAGAAAGACTATCATTTGTTTTCTCTCTCGATTTCCCGAAGTCGTCCGAAACGTTGAGCTCATGTACACACGTCTCCTGCGGTATTGTGCGTAGTGGTGGGGGGTGTTCTCGAGAACTCCGGTCCCCAATCTGGCATCAGAGATTTGGCATCAGAGCCTGTTCCAACAAGACATTTGTCGCTGGATGAACACGTTATTTGTTGTGATAAATAACACTGTTTCTGGCGATTTATTGAACATGGTTCTTCATTTTTAAAACAAGTATTTATGTAGTGCAATTTTGTCTGTATAGTATATATTAGTGCTGATAGAAATGACGTATTTAAATTCATGGGAAGAGTTCGAAAAAAGCGCAGAGAGGTTATATCTCCAAGATCCGATGAAGGTATGTCTTAATTATATTTATATGTTAATTTACACGTTTGCTTTTCATAAAATGTTGAAAAATCTCTTGTAGCTTATGACTACGATAATGTATAAATTAATTCTATTCAGTAATATCAAAAATTTTCAAAGGTTAGTAAGTTTGATTGACGTGACAGTGACATGTCACGTAAATATTGAAATTTATATTTTACTTGAACAATCCTTATGTATAAAAAAAATAACATTATATTGTACTATTAGAAGTTTGAAGTGAAAATTGGTGTTGATTTAGTAGGTATATAAATAAAAAATGTTTATTTTATATAAAATATACATTTATTTATTAATATTAGAATATAGGTGAAATTAATGAAATTTATAAAAGTAGATTTTATTTATAAATACTTTAATAATCATTAAGTTTATAATTTATTGCTTCTTGTTTTAGGCTCGGTATACAATGAAATATTGCCATGCTGAAGGTGTTTTATGTCTAAAACTTACAGATAACCGAACAGTAAGCTTTATTCTTATACAACTTACCTTAACATTCTTAAAAGTCTTTTTAAATGTTACATTTATAATTTTCTTTTGTAGTGCCTACAATACAGAACAGTGATAGCACAGGACTTAAAGAAGATGGAAAAATTTATAGGAAACCTGATGAGGCACATGGCATCTAAAGAGGGCTAAATAAGGACTAGATGAAATTAGGGACACTTTTTAAATACAGGAATAAAAGTGCTGCGCATTTAATTCATTGTTTATGTTGTTCCATTTGATAAGATTCAATGACTGATGGGATTATAGATATTTAATTTGAATGAGGTATAAAAACTTTCTTAAATATACAATATGTGCATAAATGTCTATTTTGTATTTATTTAAAGCTTCATGCTCATTTCGGGCGGTTCCATTGTTTCCTTGTTAAAGTTCTGAAACAGTTCAAAATAAAATGTATCACATTATATGGAAAGATTTATTTAAAAATATACTTTCAAAATAAAACATATGAAAATGTGATATATGAGATTTTGTTTAAAAAACACCAATACTTTTAAGTAAGTGTAACTATGGGCGTATGTGTAACAGCAGCATTTAGTAAATTAGTTATTGATAAAGCCAAACTTAATTTTAATTTTTTACTAGATATTATTGTAAGAGAGAAGCACAAAGCAATGAAAAGAAGCACTTACGATATAATGGGCTGAAGAACAGCATCCAGAGTAGTATCAACAGGAGGGTAGATTTCTTGATTTGAAGACAGTTCATAGCGTACCTCTCCCCCTAATTGCATTTGCGGCTATACCAAACAAAACTATTTTACTAATTTACTATGCAGAAGATTGTACAATACAACACTACATTCTAGTAACAGCATAAAATTGAATCAATTTTTCTTATCTTTTTGTAATTAAAAGAAGGGAAAAACGATGTAATAAAATGCTGTGACTAACAGAGGAGGAAGTAACAAAGCCTTAACCGCATATATTTGTAATAAAGCGCTTAATGTGTCTAAGAGATTTTCATATAAGTGCGATTTTAATCAAGATGATTTTATCTATGATTTAAGATTACAATAATTCTTCTTCTCTCAAAAGCAAAAAGCTTAAACTACTTGAAGCAAAAGTGTTACCCATTACTTTCTCATAATATTTCTTCAACTTTTTAAACATTAATGAACAAAACAAATCAATCAATGTATAGATAAATTGAAGTATGTAATAGAAAATAATGAGTTTCACTTGAAACCAAAATGAATAAAAGAATGGAAAACGTTATAAAGGAGCAAGCGAAAAAATACGTACTACACGGGTAGGCTTAGCGCTGTCGGCAGAGCTTGAACAGCAACTTGAAAATTCCTGCGGTGTACTTTCCCCGAGCCCACTGTCCACGTTACTTCCTATCAATATTCTGTTGTTACGAGTATAATAAAAGTCCTTCTTCATATTGTACTTGCTCCTACTATCAGCATAGTACTTTGTCTCGACTTGACTTGGCCTGGCCGGCGGCGGCAAATTATAACTTTCGTCGCGACTATGCTGTATCATTCTTCTGTTTCTTTTGCCAACGGATCCGATTGTTCTGAAAGTGATTTCTTGACAGTCTTGGAATATCACGTCAAATTTCAAGCACGTCCCTGATTGGACACCATTATGACATCGATGCATGTGTAATACTTTTTTAGTTTACCAAATGTTCATAACATGGTTAATATATACTACGTATGAGCTATGTTGCATTCCTTAGCGATACACATTTTTATTCACATTACAATACTAAGTTTTACACAACAATTTTTCCATTCGTCGATCACTTTTACATACGCTAATATATTTTTAGAGGTCTATAAGTATTTTGAGAATAATATTACCGGCTACCTAAAAAAGAGTTCAAGGATTCGAATGGGCCGGGACAAAATCTTCGATTTTAATTGTTGGCAATTATTATATACCAGACTTTGACGCTCCCACATACCGGTCACATAACCAATCACAATGGTTAACACGATGCATTATACCACACAAAATACACAAAATATTTCAACAGAAAACAC
The DNA here is from genome assembly GCA_033822845.1 of Tetrapedia diversipes. NCBI lineage: Eukaryota > Metazoa > Arthropoda > Insecta > Hymenoptera > Apidae > Tetrapedia > Tetrapedia diversipes. Next base: position 60,761 of record JAOPTO010000571.1, on the reverse strand, counting down.
ACACGAACAAATGCTACAATTTTATTTGTCTTTTAGAACGGCTTTTCATGAAACGGCGATGGTACACAACCATAAAATAGCAAGAAGCATCAAAACATAGGTGCTAGCCAGGAGATAAATAAACAGGTGCAACAAGCTGTTAATCTCATCAATTTATTAAGTACCTGTCATGCTTCAAATAAATAACGGATGGGCATGCTTAAAGTAAATCGTGTACATGCTCTAAATAAATTAAGTAAAAAAAAAGAGCACCACATGCAGAGAGGAAAATTTCAAACAATGACTACGGATCCCGTCTCATCCTCCAGCTGTGGAGGATGACTGTGGATGTTGCAGGCCGTCTTGAGATCATCGTACCTAGGTAGGGACGACGAGTCTGCGTCGTCCAATTGCGAATTGCTAGACTGTAGGTTACATTGTTGTGACGATTGCGATTGAACCACCGTATATGGTATTTCTCGTCGTTGTTGTTCGCTCATTCCGGTAGTATCGACTAGCCCAAACTCCAAGTGTCTGGAAAATCAGCCATGGTTTCATTGTTTTATGTTATATTACAAAAGGAAACGGCGTTGTGTGAATTTATCATACAAACTACCCTGTATAAATTATTTAAATTATTCCACTCACACCAGAAATGATTAAATTAGTCTATGTTACATAGTAACAGACAGATTGTCTGGTTTATACATGTGCAGAGGACACAGTTGCTTAATTTGAAAAAAGAGATATAATACAAGAACTATGTGCATTTTTTAACAGTAATATTTACAATGGTTTCAACGTAAAATTATATTCATCTGGTTGCAATATGTATTGCTCTAAAAATGAATTTGATGAGGTAGATAAAGTTCACTTTCAATCATTTGCTTCTCATGCATTTAATAACCATGTATATTATTATATACACAATAAAATATTGTAAATTTTATAGAAAATAATATTACAGAAATTTTAATAAAATAATATACTTACCTCCTCCAAATCAAACAATTCTTTGGACATTTTTACTTAAATCGAACAAACAGCATAGAAATATGAAAAGATACACATTTTAACTCTTATTACAATTTCATAAAAAAAACGTACTTCCTAAGTTCGTCCGGCAGTGGTTGCTTTTGAGAAGGACTCCGGTGTCTACTTCTATGCCTTCTTCTTGGTTCTGTATGGCTTACCTAGTAAAACATTCACCATTTTGAATTAATTTTTACAATCCAAAAAACGGATCAAATATGTAAAGACCTGTACAAATCATATGCCACACTCATTTCTATAATTAATATAAAAAATTTCACGGATATCCAATATTGATATTATTAATTTAAACCAAGGGGAGTATCATTCAAATTACATTATGTTTTACCTAATCTTTAAAATAAAATTGGAACAAAATTTTGGTGAACTTGTAGAGGTACCCTTCACCCTTCAATTTTGATGATTTTTAAATTTCAAAAATTGGCCGTTTTAACCCTTTCGTTACGGACGTTACGTTTCGTTTCGTTACGTGCTTCTGTGTACGGAGGCCGACTATGATCGGCGGCCGCGAGACCACCTACGTCGACTCCGTTGGTAAAAAAGAAATCATTGTTATGCTTTTCATATAATATGACGAAATAGTTGTTACATAACTCTTAAAAAAGTATACGTACAAGAGGATTCCAAAATGACATTGAAAGACGTAAGTGCGAACATCGAAGACTACCGATGCGCAATGTGCACACTGCGCGGCGCGGTGCCCCGTTCAGTGGGGCAACTTCAACGGAACGGACTCCCGTAACGAAAGGGTTAATTTAACCCTTTGCACTCCATGTCCCCTCTCAGGGGACATCGTAGTTCTAGCATGTCACTCGGATGTCCCCTCTGAGGGGACATTAGAATTTATTAGTGATTCCGGGGAATCAACTTATCTCAGCGCAACCTTTTCAGAAATGCATATTTCTGTGAAGTTTTTTGCTGAACTGGCACAAGATATCAAATCAAAATATGGTACAATTACCAAGATATATAAAGAAGATAGTGATTTTGAGGAACCGGGAATACGTTCATCCACATCATCAGTGGACAACAGACTGAACAATAAACTACATATTCCCAATGTGGGTGAAAGGAAATGGGACTGTATTGCTTGTTCTGATAGAAAAACATCAGATGGCAGACGCCAAACGACCTATTATTGTGAAACGTGCATAAATCAGTTTCCAATGTATATTGGAGAATGTTTTAAAATGTATTATACTGTACAAAATTATAAGAAGTAAAATGTTGATTTTTTTGCAAATATATGTTTTTCGATACATATAATACCTTACTTGATTCCAAAGCTATACTATATAATATCAGAGTTCGTAAGTGCACGTCTTTGCAACAAAGTGGTGCCGAGTAGCTGGTAGTCAACGTCCGAGATGACGTGGAGTGTAAAGGGTTAAAATTTTAAAAATTTCTTGTGACAGTGAATGCATCAGATTACGGTCGTGTTTCTTTCTTTTTAAATTTATATTTACTGTATTTTATATAATATAATCTTTATTGTATTTCTAACTTTAATTAAATATCTTGAAATGTCTTCAATCCAAATAGCTTCCATAATTATCTTTACTTATTAATATTTGAAAATTTGATGGATAAATATTTCAAGTTCTTTATGAATAATTGTGAAAAGTACTCGCGACTTTGTTACGTTTATTACAGGTTCCGCTTGGAATTATGACCAAAACGAAGGTTACGTGCCGAAACGGATAATATAAATCGATCTTTAGTTGCCGTTACTGACCACCACCTAGTAATATAATAGCGATGAGAGTCTTTATCGGCAGAAACTATTTACAAACACGGAGTTACTTATACGGTATTTAGGTGGCAGCATTTCTTTCGAGTCCCCTGTTGAGAGAATCAGCCTGTATTTTTGTTATTTTATGTTATTTTATGTTTACAGTAAATGTACTTAATAAATACAGTTTTGATTGCACAGTTTGTTTTGTAAATTAAAAAATTATAAATCTAGAATTTTAAGTGTTCCGATTTTGTACAGGTTTTTCTTAAGAGAAATATTGCATCACGTTAATTACACTTACGACAGCTCGTTGAACTCCTTCGCTTTTCCGCTTCTGTGCTTCCCTCCATTGCGGCTCAGAGTCTACCAATTCGTGCCTGGAAATATTCACACGTGTGTATGCAGTTAAATCCATAGTTAAACCTTAAAATATTCGCGTTCATTATAATAAGTGTGTGCTGATAAACTGAGTTTGAATTGTTCTACTTGTGATTTTTCATCGAAGACGTGAATGAATCGCGTATTTAGAAAGATTTCATTTACAGAGCTTGATACTTCCCAGGCGAGTCGTCATTAAAATAATTATCAGCTTTACACGTGTTGTGTACCCTACCGTGAAAGTATAATGAGTATGAGGGATTCTTTCCCATCCTTACGGTCAACGAACTTGTTCAGAAAACACGTCCGGTGAATTATTTTATTTTCTCATTGTCTAAAAAACCTTTATTATCTTGTTGATCAAGTACCGATTAGACCAATCTTAGATGCTTAATTATTTTAATATACAACAGCAGAGTAATAAGGTCTAATTGAATTTTTTATAATATTTGTTTGTATAATAATTATAATGTATGTTCTTGTTATCAAATGAACTATTTGATGAAGATAAGAAATTAATTGAAGTGTATACAAATATGTATATCAAAGACTAACACTATATGTATATTTATGTTTGTGTCTATACTTATACCAAATTATAAGAAGGATTCAGTCGTCTTGACTAACTGCACACTTCTTAGATCTACACTTTTTACTTTAAGCCTATTACATTTCTTAGGTTAATTTTTTGAAAATGGAAAACTACGGTCTCAAAATTTTTATGGTTCTTTTGTCGTTAACCTAAAGGATTGAGATATTGAAGTTTTGCCATTTCTTTGTACAGTTTTCACGTATAATCTATATGTTTTACATAAAATAATATAAAAATCAATACCTAGATGAACGGGAACTTCTGTGCTTTCTACGGTGTTTACGATGGCCCGACCTTGTATCCGAGCCTCTCGAAAGCTCCGACTCGCAATCAGAATGACGACTATGTCTTCGATGACTATGACTATGACTCCTTCTACGATGCCCACCGCGACTGTGACTGTCCCCTGAACTTTGGCTCTCTACAGAGCTGCTCCGCCGTTGGAGTCTGCTCAAGAGCTAAAAAATGAAAAATAATATAGCACAAATATCAAAAATATTAAACTGTAATCTATTAACAAACTCCTCTGTTCAAAACTTTTAGGACACCTTTATGTTTGCTTTGAGTGTAGAACAAATCAAGTAACCATTCAAAGGTAATTCATTTAATAAAGAATTCAACGAATAATTGTTTCAAAAATGTAAAGGTAGCTGAGAACTTATGACATCCTAAATTAAAAAGAGCTGCATTATACAATGCTAATTAATATTAAAAAAAAATAATTCTAACTACTGTATCATTTTATTACAAATATATCAGAGTGGTTTAGCAAAGGATTCAGAGCTGTCTTAACAGCATGGCAGGTCCTAGGATAAAGCAATACATTGGGACTTTTGTCTACACAGGCATTCATGTAAATAAAAATACTAAAGATAATAGATTGATATAATTAAACATAATTATATAAATATTTAAATAATCGTTTTGAAACGAGAATGCACCTTTCCGGGCCATATGTACTCGTTTACAAATTAACTCTTGTTTCAGGACTCTTAGACTTGTGGAGCTTCCTGGCATGCCTATGCGTAAAGACGACTTTGGTAGAATTAACAAATAAGTATGTTGCGAATCTTAGGAACGTACTGCCGGTGCCGTTCCCGCGGAGCGGACGGAACGAGGACTAGATGAAGTATAAAGGCCTCGAGGTTGACTTTGAGTCCAGGGGGCGCTCCTGGTGCTCCTGGGACTCGAGTTATTCACCTGCTGTCTCACACTTTGGGTATTGCACATTACATTGCCGCTGGTCGGATTCGAGTTCACCGTTGCTGGCGCTTCCACGAACGGGCCGACCATTTCCTGGCCCTCCACTACGCGTCGCTGAGCCCTACGGCTGGGAGTTCTCTGGAAAATCGGTGGCGGATTCCGTCTAATCACCGTGTGCTTCTCAGAGCCGGACGGAGGGCTGTATGAGCGGAAACGAGAGTAAGGGCTCAAAGGTGGCGGGCCGGTAGACATTAATCGGAAAAACGCTTGGTGCTCCAGACAGCATTTCCATAGGTGTCTGCAAGCTCCTTTTGAAGGCGTTTCGAAACCGTGCGTTCTCTCCTCAGAATTTTTCTCGCTGACTCTCAGCATGAAATATCTACCCTGGAAAAAGAGAGATGTGCCTTAATACTCGGCTAGTTGTGTGAGTAGTTTTTATTTTAATAGTGGTTGTAACGTTGGAAACCTGAAAGGAAAACTTGGCCATTTTTGGCCAGCATTTATGTACTTACAGTAGTTGACCAAAAGATCAAACGTTTGGTAGAAACAAGTCAACTGAACTAGTATGAATAATACAAGAAACAAAATGTATGTCTTGTAATAATCAATAAATACACACAGCACTATCCTATTGACAATAAAGATGACTAACTAATTAATTTTATAGAGTGATGTGTAATAAAGTTAAGGAAAAGGAATTAATGGCAAGTCTTAAGCCTTATTGATAATTTCTATAAACTGATTGTATCTACAAAATAGATACATAACTGTAAAATAATTTACAAAAGTATTATAGAGAATTGTTAATAAGAATTGTTATCAGTAATTTTTCAACTTTATATCATAGATATTGTTACTTTTCAATAACTTTAACTTATGAAGTATATGAACAAATTCAAGAGTAGATTACAAATGTTCATACATTTATGGAAAACTTAAATTATTAAAAAAAGGCAGTAGATGCACATAGTAGTATGAAGTAGGCATTCAAAATATTACACTTCTTTTGTTTAAAAAAATACAAGTTTGCATAAAAATCCAAAGTCTATTCATGACATAACTCACCATTATTTTATTGATATCTGATATAATAAAATAAACACAGGTCAATATACATCTTATTTGTTATAAAATTACAATGACGTTCGCCTACCTTATAATAAATCTTGTTAATTCGAGGCCAGTAGTAATTTCCTACTTTGGTCTTGTTGCGCAACAGGATTATCCCGCTAGGTGTCAATCCCAAAAAGTATTCCACGCTATCATCGCCCTGAGAACCAAGATTATGGTGTTTCCAGATATTATCGTGTCCCATTATAACACAGATGGTCTTTTGTTATAATTAGAAAAGCAAATACCCACCAATACGGGATGCAAATCGACTCCGTACATTTCCAACCATTTCACCTTGTCCAAATAATTTAGTTCCGCGGCAGATGGTAATTGTCCTCTGAAAAAAGTCGAGGTCACTATCATTCTGAATGGAGGACTTTACAATCAAAGGAATGCTGCTCTATTTCAAATAAATTAGAAAAAAGATTGTTTATAAAATCATTGTTTTAGTTTACTTAATAAATTGCTCATTTATTATTGGATTTGCATTACAACTTTTTTTTATGAAGCTGCACCTCTTTTGTTGTAGGGTCCTCAAACTATAGGTCCATAGAGTAATCTTTTGGGAAAAATTTTACAAACAGTTTTGAGAAAATTGTTATGAATTAATAATTTTGTTTGTCGCAACAAATAAGGTTTCTGAAGTTTTCAAGTTGTGTTTGGCAAATTTTTCAATTTCTGTGTTTTAACTGTACTATGATTTTCCAATCATTTTTAATCTAATGGTACTTTTTTTTTAATAAAATAATTCATAAAATTTAAAAATCATTATACATATATGCAATTTTACATCGCATTTTACGTTAAAGATTTATTTTTCTTTAAATTGAGATTATTTAAAAAATAAGACTAGAAGAGGAAAATTCATAGAAGGGTTCAATTATTATTATTATTATTATTGTTGATACCTACACAAGAGTTTTATGAAGTTCCACTATACGATTCTCCAATTCCGTTGTCTGGTTCGCTAAAAACCGAAATTCGGTGACGTAGCCCACTGAATGTCGTCTTGGATCGTAATCTCCAAGTTCCGCTGAAAATATCATTAACAAACGATCACAAATTTTTATAATCATAAGAATTATGTCGAGTTTCTCGAAAACGAAGCCTCAGATAGAAAAACTGTTACTTTTTCTCCTGTCAGTAATGGGACACCCTATATATACTTGCTAATGTCATGCTATAAAGCTAGTTTTAAGTTTTACATCATCTGAATTAACCCTTACTTCAAGTGTCATATTAATCCCAGCATTTTTTAAAAGACAGCGCACAGTGATCGATTCGTCCCAAAAATGGGACAAAAATAAAAAAAAAAGAACAAATGTTTTGTAAATTGAAAATTGTACAGAAGTATCCAACTTCTCAGGCACGAATAATATTTCATTAGATTTTGTGCAAAAGCATGCTGAATTCGGTGAAATACTCCTCATTCATAAGTCATAAAACAGAAAAAATCGGACATCAATGTGTTGGTAAATCATTGCAAAGAGAAAACTTTGATGTTTAACTGAATCGTGGCGTCAGGTACGTATAAAATTTGTCAAACTTTTAAGAGTAGTTTGAATTCGTACAATGTTTTTGAAGAAAACATGTTGTTAGTTTCAGCACTCATAACTTGCAGTACAGAAATCTTGTAGGAAATCAAACTGAAGGGCGTGAAAATAGAAGGTTCAACCTTTAAAATGAGCTCAAAATGATTATTGTGCGACTTTTTTTCACGAAGTTACAACAATTTACATATTGTGGCCAGATGTTCAAATATTAATTCGAGTCAGGCCACGTTCAGTTGGAATAGTGGCCATATAACCGGACAATACTAATACTGTAATTGCATATGTGTATCTAATTAGTATAGAGTATCTCTGACTTGTGTCCACTCGAAACCTGTCATCATTGATTTCCATAAGCTGCAAACATAGAAAAATGTCCTCCAGAAATCATCCTGCTCGCTTAATCGAATCAATGACTTTGATGAATATCGGCTCTGACCAGTGCGAGGGACACTATTCCCCCTCCCCACTCTATCGTTTCTTTCTTCTCCTAGTTTGCTACGCGGAATGTAATTCTGCACCTCGTCGTCGGTTTCTTGGGTGCTCGTTAGATCGTGTAATCAAGAGGTCACGAAGCCTAGAACCTCCTGTATTGGAATGTTGTACTATACGAACTTTTCTATTATTTAAACAGGATATATTTTGGTAATATGTATGTAAATAAGTACTCCTGTCTAAAAGTCACTTGCAGATTTTGAATAAGTCTGTTTAGGTTAAATTTTACACTAAGTACAAAGACAGTAACTTTAATTTAGAAATTTTAAGTTTCTAGAAAACGATTGTGTTATCCCTAAGAAATTTATATATTATAAATTCGCTACTGAAATATGTAAAATGCCAGGCAAAATGATAGGATGTTTGATATTTTTGAAGATTTTGTTATAAAATGAAGTATATACGTATACATTTTACACACTCTATATATTGGATATGTCCTAATACACAAAGGAATTTAGAGGAAAAAAGAAATATAAACACGAGCTGATCTTACTCGGTCAAAATGATAGGACACCTAACATATTTTCCGGTATTGCATTCTCTGCCAGTAGTCTTCGAGCAACAATTATAAGTAGACGCATAAATCTATCATTTATCTACAATATTACTACAATTATTAAAATGGGTCGAGGGAAACAGTTGGACAAAAGTGAATTCGAATGAATTTTGCTATTGCGGTCGATTTCACTTTTTATTAAATAAGAGCCGTTACGTTGCATACGATTTTCTAAAAAATCGGAAAATCTACGAAAAGAAAGAAAACAACTGGCAGATCCCGTGCTATAATGAGATACGATAAATAGGTTATACTACACAAATTGGAACAAAATTGCTGAATCGATGCTAGGGGCGCCACGTTACGCTACCTACCTCACTCTTTCGACTTGAAATCTAACCTATTTTTCTGACTACGCTGGCCGTGGGACAAAAAGAAGTTAAAAATTGCTGTATTCCACTGTGACATCTGTTGGTAAAGATGTTTCAGCATGTGGATGATTATGGTAGAAAAACTGTCTCGTATCGGAGGTAAGAAGTAATAAGTGGAGCCAAGGAATGCGACTCGGTCGATGGAAGTTGAATCTCAGTTGCAATTAGAACGCTCAGATTCTGGTTTTGCAACCAACGAGAAGCGATGATTTGATCGTTGATCGATGGAAATTGGCGAACGAACAGGACGGGTGTGTTTAATGGGCCTACTAGGAATCCTGCTGACATTGAAAGCTGTCGCGAATATCATTTATGCGGGTCGTCGATTCCATTTAGGGGGCGAGGGATAAGTTTACGTTTCGTTTCACTGGATTAGTGATACCTGAGAAGAGTCAGACCAAGTGGTGTATCATTTTTTTTAATTATGTTGACGTATAAAATCTTACTGTTCTGACTAGAAAAAGAGCAGTAAGATAGCACATACATTTTAATTTAACAAAAAAATATAAACGTGGATTGCTTTGACTGTCAGGTTTTACGGAATGCACTCAAGAAACCATTTCTACATGTGGAGCTCAGGGGAGACATTATCAGTTTATTTTCGCTAATTTCCTCTTTTTAGCTGAAATATATAAGGTACGAAGTTTATTATTTACATGCTGTATGTGGAAACATGTTAAATTCGAATATTTTCATATGAGTCATGTCACCAATGGCCTGTCCGCGACAAAGATAGTATTATTATTAAAAAAAAAACAGTGTTTTACTCACTCGCCACGTCCACGAGGCAGTAACGAGCAGTTAGCGTCAAACCTTTGCTAAATAAATATATTCACGTTTTTCATTTAAATTTTAGAAATTCACATCTCCTTCTAGTCTTCTCACAATTTACAGATATTTTATTTACGACGTTTTCAAATTTTCTATTTTAGTATTTTTATTAATTTTTTCAACATTTAGATTTAATATGTAATAAGGTTTATTTCGTATCTTTTTTTTTGGATATTACGAATGTAATATTCAAATATTCTTAAAATCTTTTTAGAGAAGACAGAGAAAGAGAATAACAGTGGTTTAGATTGTTTCTACAATAAACACGAAAGAGGTTAGAGTTATTCATACAATTTTCAATTTCACTTAACACTATTTTGCAAAATACTTCCAAATTATTGTCATATAAATTAATATAACACAAAACAAGTGATAAATTCAGTTTCCTAAATTGTTGCCTTACGCAATTAAGAACAAAAGGGAGTAGCAACAACAGGTTTAGTCTACGAAACAATTAAGTTTCCAGAGATGCTCTTCAATGAGGCGTCCCCTAGCGTTTTCTTTTCTTTCGAGAACCGGAAGAGATCCGGAGAAATGACGATGGGGGACGAAATTAATTTACAAAACGAAACAGCGCTCTAAAAATGGATTTCGTTCAAGTGAAAAGGCCCGACAAGAAGTATAGTATCACCTAAAAGTTTGGTTAGTTACACGTATTAGTGAGTGTAATATTCTTAAATTTTAACTTTTGCAATATTACACAAGTTTACTTTAAAATTATAATAAGTGATATATTTTCCAAAGAAATTTTGTGTGCTGTTTTATTCTGTGTCTTGACAACCAGAACTTCATTTTTTATTATAACAAATCTTATACAATTATTTACTAAGTCATGCTCAGGAAACAATCACTAAGTTTGTAGAATATAAATTGTAAAAGGGTAAAACTGCAGGATGTAATCAATGAGTTGTAATATCATTAAAGATTTATAAACAATGTTGAGAGTCATAAAAATTGAACACTTTGCAGCTGAATGAAAACTGTTTTTATAAAAGTAAAATCCTGCACAAAAATTTTTAAAAGTTAAGATGTGGTGAAATATCAGATTTTATAATTTGTATTTAAGGGGATATTCTGCTTTAACATTTTTGTATATAGAAATTCCACAATGTTTGCCACTGATATTTTCTCTCTCTCTTTAAAAATTTTTTTAAAAACAAATGTTGAAAACTGAGTAGTGTAAGGTATTAAATGTATTGGCATTTCACTGTTTCCATGATTCTAATGAAAAAACTTAAATAATTTTTATTTAGAATAAGTTTAACTATAGCAAGTACTAGAACAAAGAAAATTCAGTAATAAAAACAAGTGGTGGCATATAACATTGAAGATAAATTATCGATTTTTTAGTTTCCTTTTATCTAAAAAAAATTAAAAAGCAATGATTTTTATTTAACTGTAGTATAGGTTAAGTGACATATGTGCTGAAATATCAAAAATTTGGATTCAAAGAGCTGCAACTTCCAAATATGTATGTTTCTAAAACCATATTCTACAAGAGAATGAAGGAAAATCGATGTATTCAAAGATTTACAGTGGCACATCCACTTAACCGTTTAAGCAACAACGTTTTGTTAACGTAACATTTCATTTTCAACACTTTTTCTGTTAATTTATGTTATTGAATTCTATTTTTTAACATATTATATGAAAGTACAAATCAAATTCCTGAAATTCCCTTTCATAATCTAAAAAGCAAAACTTAGTGTGAGTAAAAAAAAATTTTATAAGTGATGTAACTTTTGGCAGGCACTGTAGGTGCACGCGACAATAATGGGATTCGTCGGAGTGAGATTTCGCTAAGAAAGAACGCCCGGAGGTGTCTTCATCGCCGTTGTAACAGCATTGTGTGCGCTCAAAGCACGCTGGCTATCTTGTTTGAGATCTCCCTGAAGCTGAACAACGCTCTTCGCCAATGGGAGCACACCGTTTTCATTCGAGGAACGGAAACACGCCTACTTATCTCCGGAGTAACTTCAATATTTGCGGAAACTGAGCTTGAAAGGATTCGTCGCTGGAAAGAATTATTGCTTGAAGGGAAAATACGTTACCAAAGAGTGATACGTGCTTTTAACTGTGATGGAAGGTAGAGGTCAGAGATATATAAAATTGTAAGAGAAAAAAAATCGGACGTTCCGAATTGCTTAGGACTGGGAATCGAACCTGGAATCTTTTACTTGCCAGGCGACTGCTTTAACCACTGAGCTATCCAGACTCAATCGGTAACGCTTCTTCTCCTAATGTATTTCTTGAATTACCGGACACCGATTCTACAAAGTTTTATTCGAGTAACTAAGAATAAAGAATACAATTGCTAACCTCCAAGAATCAAAATCATTTCAGACGGTTCTAGAAACAGTTGAAAAGGGAGCAGAAAGAAGTACGAAAGCGTCAGTTAGTTTTTGGCGTGCTAATACGGGGTCACATTTAAATCATTGACAATGATCGTCACGATTTCACCGACACCGAGTTTTATCGGCATTGTTTATATATATACCTAAACATTGAAATTACCCTTCAGTGTTTACATCGAAACTTATTTCACCCACACGATAAAATCATCGACGAATATTTACATTAAATTTAAATTAATGTATAGTTTATGGTTACCATTTGGGATATTTTTCCAAAAAGCTCCAGTGGCCGATTAGCGGCCAAAAAACTGATAAATTTTGGGAAATGGAAAGGGAGGGGGTGTAGATGATTATAAAATTTTAGCTTCGGGTATTCAATAGTTTTCGAGATTTTCGCTCTACACAATTGAATTCTGCCTACACGTATACGTCTTGAACAGCGGGTGCGCGGACACAAACTTTACTAAAACGACCGTTTTTTATGTAGCAGCGCCGTCGTGACGTTGCGTCGTCAAAAAGATAGGACCCTTGTTCTGAAGGATCTGGCCATGGAGTGGGGAAGGCTATGTAGCGTTCTGGAAAGAGGGCTGTGATGAACCCTACGGCACTTACCCCAGAACCGCGAACAAGACAAGACCTGTCTCTTATTTTTTAACGCCACTCTTACATATACGAGTAGGAGTAACTGTATTTACTCAAAAATCGTAAAGCACACAATTCAATAGTTTCGAGCTCGCTGTTCACGAACAGTAGTGTGGACGCGGCATAAGGCACGCCAGTGAACGGGGAAACCAGAGCACAGCGAAAAATGATTTCATTTCTTGGCAGACCACGTGCGCATTCAGAGAAGTTTATCTCCATTTCGCCAGGCAAACCACGTGCCGTGTCTCTTTCTCCTCGCCTCTTGGCCATGTTTATCCCGTCACCGTCTGCTCCGCGTTTCGTTGTCAACCGGCAGAGGGACTGAGCAAGAGAAGGCCATTCATTTCATCCCTTTTGACGGCGATGAGACGCAAACACGACCGTATCTTTTTCTCTCTCCCTCTCTCCTATCTCCATCTTTACATCCTTTCTCCGTTTGCATGACTTTGAATCTCAGTTACAGATAACACCAGCTTACCAGTGTCTTTACCTTGCCTTTCCGGGTGTGTTTTCAAATTTCTTCATTACAATTACATATGTCGCAGAAAATGAGAGCGATACGAGTAATGAACTGTTGGTAGGGAATGATGTGAAATATGCAATCTGTATATTGTTTGGAAATACAGTAGACGAGATTTTTTTTAATGCTTTTTTGAATGCTAGGGATTTCTATAAATTTTGTGTTTTATATACTTCTTTTTAGATTTATGAAATTATTTTTACCAGTATTATTAGAATTTATTGTTTTATTGATTGCTGTTATTCTTTTTATTTGTTTTCTTTTGTAAGAACTTTTGATTAAACAATTAATGAAAATTTTTTAAAAAATTTTACGGTTTTTGTTAATAACTATTTTTTGATTGATTTGTGTTTCAATTATTTTATTTATTATTAGATATATTTTTGGAAAATAGATTTAAATGTATTTATTGTTTGTTAATGAGTATAAATATTTTATTTAAGTATAGATGTAATTTATTATTGTTATTGAGGTTTTTTCTTTTATTTTTTAAGAGTTGAATTGATTGATGATTTGAATATAGAAAATATGGATTAAATTTTTATAATGTTGGACTATTAGTTTTATTATTTTAAATTAGGAGATTGGTAATTTTAACTTTAAAAAAATGAGATTATGTCATAGTATTAATATTATCAGTAATTTTGTATATAAATTCTGTAAGAATGAATTTTTTATTATTTTATTTTTGATTTGAAATTGGTGTTTTAATAATCTTTTTTATTTTAATTTTTAAGGGAGTTAGATTTGACTGAATAATTGCTAGATTTTATTTATTGTTTTATCGAAGGAAAGAGAGTGTAAAAATAGAATATTCAATTACTTTTATTATTTGATTAAAAATGTCTGAAATTAGAATAATTATAAGGTATGAATGAATATACTAAAAAATTCATGATATTTTACTGCCATACGGTTAATTTTGCGTAATTATTTGACATTATTTGACATATTGACAGCTCGTTATTTGACATTCAAAAAAATACACTGCTTAATGAGTTACTCAAAAATTTACAAGCATACAAAAAAGCTGAAGTACTTTGTGAAATATTTTGTTACACGTTAAACAAATGTTTTTCAACAAAATCAAAACGGAAAAATATATAACTTCTACGTTCCTCATTTATTCTTTGTTTGAACATCATGTACATAAATAATTTACTTATAATTATTAAAATATTATAAGGTGGACATTATTCATTTCTTTTTCTTATATTAATCATCTCAGTTATTGTACCACGGTAGCATTCACAAATTTAATTGCACATCGCTAAAATTTATTAGAATGTTGGTACTCGCAATTGAATGTTAAAACAGATGATAATAAAGCTAACTGCCAATCCCTAAAATAAAATAATGTCAGCGATTGTGACACCTCACGGCAGGTCAAGTAGTTAATTAACTAGGCTAAGGAACTCTATATTATTTTTTTCTTCTTCCGCGTTCTTCGGTTATTCTTATATATAAGCTACTGCGCGCCACGTGTGTACGTTTTCTCTGTAATAATAAATTTATAAAACTGTGCAGGAGTGTTAAATAAACTATCCCATTACCTTTAACATTGAAAAGCATCTCTTTATTAAATCACCAAGTATAGATACATCCAGTAAAGGAAAAGTTTGATAAGTGGAAGGAAGCGAGCTCTTAAGATGATTGGTTACTTCTGCGATTTCATCGGGGTTTCAACGAAAGTATTTTGAAATAGAAATCTCTGGCTGCGAAGGGAAAAAAGTTCCAAGTACTGTAGGGAACTGGTGAAATGATCCTTGGAAGGAATTCGGATATGATCGGTTGGATTCATGGGGGGGGGAGGTCACTTCTTGCCTCATACCAGACGTATCCTAAATCGTTGCGTATTATTGGTCGAGGGGGCGCTACTGCTATGTCAACGTGTGATTGTGTAGTGTAGGAGCAAACGTTAGTAGTGGGAGGAGGCTGGCAGAACGAGCGAATATCCCCCTTTAACTTCGGTGCTCTGGCAGCGGTGGGAGGAGGGCAGACTACCGGCTCGCAATCTGTGATGCCAGACTGGGGAGGGGAGTTCTTGAGAACACTCCCTTCCACTACGTACCCTACCGCAGTAAACGCGCGTACGTGAGCTCAGCGTTTCGCACACTTCGGGAAATCGAGAAAGAAAACAAATGAAAGTCTTTCTCTCTCGCTCTTGAAGTGCCGAAATCCAGCCTACGTGGAAAGCAAGAATGCGGCACGATTCACTGCTTATTCTCATTTTTCGACATATGTTTTATATTTAATTATTATTACAAATGTACTATATTTAAAAAAGTTATCACGAATCGACTACATTTAAAAAAGTTATCACATATGTACTATTTTTCATTTCAAGAGCATCCTTGTATGCCGAAAAATAAGAATAATGAGAAATTAATTCAGCGCTTCAAGAGCGACAGAGAAAGACTTTCATTTGTTTTCTTTCTCGATTTCTCGAAGTCGTCCGAAACGCTGAGCTCATGTACACGCGTTTACTGCGGTAATGTGCGTAGTGAAAGGGGGTGTTCACGAGACTCCCATCCTCAGTCTGGCATCACAGCTCGCAATAATACATACTTTGCAAAAGTTTAACGCGTTACACGTACGCGGACGTTTCCTTTTACCTGCAAAGTTGAAATCACGTGCCGTTCAAAGGTCCGCAAGTCTTTTTAAATCGCTTTCTTTGGACTCTGCTTTTGCTGAATACTTTCTACAAACAAGACAACGGATTCTATGATATGTTTCGAATAAATTCTGCTTCTTTTTATAATATTTTCCCCTTCTTTTACGATGTTCGCTGAATGTTTGATACATTTACTTACCTCGATTTTGTATCGAGTCAGTTTTAAAAAATTTATCTTACAAAATAGTATTTTTTACAAAAATTTATGATTTATTATTAGTTTGTCTAATTGGAATGTAATTTATAAGCGAAATGTCTGCTTAATATTATGTACTAATCCATTATAGATGTTACAGATATTTTTCGAATAATTACTCATAGTAAAATTAGTAAGAAAGAAGTAAATTAGACGCATAAACGTGATAATAGAATGGTAAAACCAAAATCTTCTTCATTGTTTCCCGCTTTGTTTATTTGTCCGTTTAATTCGTGAAACAAAAAAAAAAACATATGTGCAATGTATACTAAAATTTCCTCCAAACACGATACAACAACGAACGGATATCTATATGCAGTGCATAAACAGGAAGTTACTCTGCATGATAACAATATGTATATTGACCAGCCAATGCGATAAATTAGGATAAATTGTATCAAATTTATTACATTATCCGATTTTGCTTATCACTATTCATAATTCCTGTATTAATCACTTGGTCTACAACATGTATAGGCTAAACTGCCCGGTAGATGGACGGTTTAGTGATTCCATAACATTGCTATAATGTTTCGCTAACACATTTGTTTCAATTATGAAAAAATTGCCAGCCAAAAATCCTCCGATTCATTGCTGATGCACCATGGTTTGTTTCCAACCAAACATTACATCAGGCTTTTGGAATCCCTTATATTCAAGATACCATACAAGAAAGAAGCAATAGTTACCACCTTAAGATATACAATCACTCCAATCCGTTTATGCCACCACTACTTCACGTTCAGGAAAACAGAAAACTAAATCGTGTCTGGCCAATTGACCTCAAATGAGATTTAAGAGTTTCTCGCTGGGGAGGCTCTCATTACATGAGAATCTGTTGATCCTATGCTATACAATCAGCCCATGGAATGACCAGTTCTGATTGCTGAAGAAAGAAGAGAGAAAAAAAAGAAAAAAAATTATGGAAAAAAAGTGTTTCGTATATTTAGAATATATAGGGTGTTCGGACAGCCCTGGGCTTAAATTGAAAGAGTAACTCCCTGAGACATTCTAAGATGAAAATCAAGAGTAACGATTTTGCATTTGAGGCTTTGTTTACGAGTTATAACTAGTTAAAGATATCGTTTAATCCGGACCGTTCGACGCTTGAGCACCACTGTGGACTCAACGACGTTACCGACCGAGTTGCCTCGGTTACCCACTCTCAAGCGTCGAACGGTCCGGATTAAACGATATCTTTAACTAGTTATAACTCGTAAACAAAGCCTCAAACGCAAAATCGTTACTCTTGATTTTCGTCTTAGAATGTCTCAGGGAGTTACTCTTTCAATTTAAGCCCAGGGCTGTCCGAACACCCTTATAAGGAATGAAATATAGTAAGTGGTAAGAAAGAAAATTAGATTATTGAAACAGAAAGTAGAAAAATTTTATAACCCCGTCTTGTGCCGAGTAGATGGACGGTTTCTCATCGATAAATGGACGGAGTTAAAGAGAGAGAGACAGACAGAGATAGGCAGAGCCAGAACTATTAGCCGAAACTAAACTTGTTTTAAATTAAACCACATGTACAACACGCAGTAATCAGGCAGTAGCTTACACCACGCTATGAACAACTGAGAAGTTAACTTCATATCGACGCAAGACTGTATTAAAAATTCCCTAGCATAACAAAGAAAGTATGTTTGCTACAAAGCAAATATTTTACTGATAAGCGAATGTTTTTAGTCTAGCTATCTATATAATCTAGTTTTTATATAATTATCAATTAAATTTCAATTTGTCCATCTACTGGTCAGTTTACCCTATTCACCGTATTCGTAAGAGTTCTCCCATTATGCCAGCCCGTGCGAACAAAACTGTCAGCTAAGCGTGAAGAGTGGGGAGTCAAGCGGTGCTAGTGGAGTGCCTCGTTGCCCCTGTGTCGTCTCGCCTAGCACTCTTCTCGTAGACTCATAGGAGAAAATAACGAAGAAAAAAGCTGTACAACCTCTGCGTAAGAAAATTCTATAAGGCGCGTAACAAACAAATTCTGCAATAGAACAACCTCTCGAAGGCAAGCTGCACGGTACAATATTTCACCGTATCTTAATCCTTGCATATATTTTGCAAAACTGTATAGCAGCCTAAAAATTCATACACAATTCTCCTTTGGCTGGCAAGCGAGATAAACGCGACGCTTTCGTCGGAGCTGCACGTGTTACCTAGCCATTTGCCGGAAAGGCGACGAAAAAGAAACGATTGTAGAGTAATTTCGACGTGGCGGCTTTGTTCCGCGTGGGTGCATAATGTAACACCTACCATGCAATTTTGTTTCGACTCTCTTGGAATTAACCGAGTGTCGAGCGTTAGGCATTGTGCCCCGTGAAATTTCCCCCCTCTCACCTCCTTCAACCTTCTTTACCTCTAGTACAGGCTGCTCTATGGGAAGTTGTTGAAGCTTACTCCTATTTTTAAATACGTGCAAGAAATTTCTTTAATCCTTTGCACTTGAGAGGGGACCATTAGTAACCGGAGAATGGATATTTAAACATTTTTAAATATATTATTAAGGACGACATTTTGAACAACTTTTTCCTCTAACAAAATTAGTTTTCGAGGTATTTGCAAAAAATGAACGAATCTGTTGAAAGACTACTTATTCCATCATGAACTCTTTTTTAATGTCTGCATAATGAAGCACAAGTGGTGGTAACAAAATATCGAGAAGGTTGCAATGATCTTGAAAAAAAGTAAAAGAAATAAGCCTAGATTACTGTTAATTTACACACTCATATCTGTGTTTAGTGGTGTAATTACGTAAAGCTAGACAATATTCGGATATCCGGATTTTTCGAGAAGAAATCTGGATAGCGAATAATTCGTGACGTCATTATCCAGATAGTTTCAGCCCTAGGTTGCACAACATATGTATAAAAAAGAATGTGGTATTAACACATTGCGTACGAGTCACGAGATATCTCGTTTTTAAACTTTCTTATACACGCGTATCCACGACTCGAAGTAATTTGAACTGTTTGTTATGTTTGTCACATTGTGTGTTTGTTGTTTGTTACATAATAAACGGATATAAAAAAAATATTATAGAATCACTAGTGGGTAAGGCAAAGATCCTTTATTTAACACTAGAACTACCGACAATTAAGGTATATTTACTTGCGTCGAAGAGATCAAATTGAAAATTACACGAAAAAATACCGAATACGTAGAAAACAAATCTTTATTTATACCTTCTGCAGAAAATCATAGTAAATCTTGGAAGCTTTACCACAGTGAATTTATAAGCTTGTTATGGGTAATCACCGATTGGTCACTTTTACTGCTCTGATAGTTCTAGCGTTAAATATAAAATAACTTTATTCGAAACACATCCGCTTGCATTCGTTTCTCCACTCAGACTGACTCTCTCCATACATTCTTTTGTCCACTCACTCGATCGACTTTCTTTCCCTTTCGCACTTTGTACTCTCACTCACTCATCGAAAATCACGTGCACCACATACTCCGTTTTCATTCGTGCTTACATCAAAGATTCATATCGCTCGCTTGATCTTCAGCCAATCGCTCACATACGCATACTACATACACAGACACAAACACACTAATTGCTTTCTTTTTAATCTCTAATACTCATACGCATTCTTTCATTCTCATCCATTCCTTCACTCATGCATTCGTTACCTCTGCAATATATAATAACATTTAAGAATTAACAAACGTAAATTGAGAAAGGTGCTTGTACTCAGTTTCTTGTCGAGCAGAGCGCTGTAAGCAATGTGTTAATATGGCGGACAGGTTATAATTATTGCAACCAATCAAAGTTTATGATGAAATAAAAATACTGAAATTTTTCCAAATGAAATTATATTTTATTACAGGAAAAGTATCCTAAAGCTTTCATCATAAAATACTGTACATTGTAAGCAGTAACCGGTTACACTCATATTACACTCTTTCACCCTTTCCATCAAAACAAAATCGCAATGTAATCGTCTGAGCGTAATCCATGATTTAGTTCAAAACTGTGCATCAGCAAGTAAACCACGGCTCAAAAGTTTTAGAGTAAGTTGCGATTTCAATTTAAATATCGCTGTAAACGTTACTCTAAATATTTAACCCTTGCCAAACGAAAACCATTTTGACAAGTACTGGCACCGTAAGTGTGTGTTACCTGAGAACATTTTTTTAGTACTTTTTCACCTTTTCCTCTATATTTGAAGTATTATCAGATGATAATTAGTATTCAAAAATCAAAAAACAAAACTAATCGAAAAACTGAAAAGTTTCGATGAAAGAATTTTCGAATAATAGAACAATTACTTTTTCGTATATTGTACTTTATTCATTTAAACGAATATCGAGGAGATTAACCGTTTATTTAAATATTTGTCTTTCCTACCACCTTTTCACTGTAAAATTTCATAACTTCTTGAAATAATCAACTTTTGTTAGATGACACACTGTTCGAATAATTGATTTTTATAAATAACTCAAATGGAAAGATAAAAATACAATATTTGAATTCCTAAAATAATTTTAAAATCGCGGTAAATTAATATAAATAGGAATTTCATTTTTTACTTTTAGAAGGAAGTTCATTTCGTAGCTCAACAATTATTTATAAAAGATATTTGTGATATTCGGTTAAACAAAATTTTGGGAAATTGAAATGCGTACCAATTACTGTGTTACGTAAAAAGATCATTTTTTGCTTATAATATCATTTCTTCGACCAAGTCGTACCACTTCACGGTAGAGAACTTTGAAAAAACGATTGCTATAAATTGTAACGCACATTATGATAAACAAAATCACAATAAAATCACTAAATTTTCAAAAATACATGTAATACACATGTGAATAAACCTACGTAGTATTAACGCTATCAGTGATTAAGATATACTTATTTGCGACGAAAAAATGAAATTGAAAATTGTATAAAAAAGTACCTAACACAAGGGAAACAAATTTTAATAATCACAGTAAAAGCCATAGTAAATTTCTGAAAATATAAGTACTACAGTGCGTTTATTAAACTTCCATGAAAAATTACAAATAATTCATTTTGACCCCCTTTGTAATTCTGGCGTTAATATATTATTTGTAAACTCCTACGTATTCCTTATACATTATTTTCATATTCGAACATGTCTCAAGTGAAGAAAATTTAAATTTTAGCTTTTTAATAGTTACTCGTTTTATTTGAATGATGATGGATGTTCCGAATTATTGAGCTGGACTGTACATCCTAAATTTATGAGATCATGGAGTTTCCGAAACCTATATCAACGAGATTTCTCTATCGGTAATTATCAACCGTTGGTAATGGGTAATTGACGTATATAGTCAAGGCGTACACGATCGAGCGAGACGTTATCCATGGATTACACAAGCCACAGGAAACAAATTTTTCCTCATATCAACGTGTGTTCCCAGAGCGGAGAAAATGAGGACAACTTCTTTGCATGTACGCAGACGTTCAAGGACACAATTGCGCTTATGATCGTGAGTACAGGAAGAGGATACGAGGTTGGTTACAGCCATTGGCCAAGTAAAACAAAAGGAACTATACGTCTCATTTTCAGAATTATAGTTGGCATCTCTAATGGGGGAAGAGTGCGCTCCGAGGCCATCTGAGGTTTAAATTGGTAACTGTCTCGTCGAGATTACTGGCCTAAGCGATTTTCTTTCAAGCCTAGTCGCGTCCCATCGTTTGCACGTTCTCCGCAGCAAGAAACGCGACGTTTCCATGAATTGTACTGCTCTTAATTGGGTACGATCCTTCATTTCAATTAGCACGGTTTTCTTTGTGACAATTACGGGAACGTAAGTGTTTATTGAAGGTAAATATTAACCCGGTTAGTTCAGGTTGGTTACTTGAAATTATCTCAAAGTTTTCATTCATGCGTTTGTCAAAGGTTTTCTTCAAATATTAAAATGGGAATTAACCTATTATAATTATTGCCAAGTAAATGTTTACAAATATTTCTACAGTTCTCGTTTATGAATTTATCAAATATCTTTCTGCCTGTTTTCTTAAATATGAAAATATTGATATTAAGCTACTTTCAAGTAAATTTATTTTATTAGTTAGAGACTATTATTATTAGTTAGTCTATCATTTTCTGAAAATTAAGAAAGTAATCTCTTATTTAGACAAATTAAAATATTCATCGCAGAACAAGAGAATTTAAGGTCACAATAAAATTAAACTTATTTTAGTGTCAATTTTTCAAATGTATCCAAGTTTAGTAATAGTGATACTGACATTAATACTGATTAAAATACTTTTCATTCTTGCTTTACAATAAATGAATGGTTTTATTTTGTTTTCACTGCAAGATTAAATTCATCTTATTTTCCTCAATCTGCTCAAGTCCAGCAATAGCAAACACTTTTTACATTAATACATATTGAAATATTCTTCATTTTCTCTTCAGAATTATCCGGCAGCGGTAACATCTATAGGAAAAAGTTGTTTAAAATCATGCGTTTAACGTATGTAAAAAAAGATCAAAATCAGTGAGACGTAC
Source organism: Tetrapedia diversipes (assembly GCA_033822845.1). Classification (NCBI taxonomy): domain Eukaryota; kingdom Metazoa; phylum Arthropoda; class Insecta; order Hymenoptera; family Apidae; genus Tetrapedia; species Tetrapedia diversipes. The sequence goes on along the minus strand of JAOPTO010000571.1, from coordinate 38,025 downwards.
CCTTTGGCGCTGTTAGTCACCAAATAATGGTTTCGCAAATTTTTCAGCTTTAGTTAGTTCGTTTATTAGTCAGACTCGTATATATAAATTTTAGTATATTACGTAACTAAATACTGAGCGCATTTTTCTAAAACAATGACCAGTAGATCGACGGATTTTTATGAAATTAATTGCTTTATTTCTAAAACGAAAAAAAATTCATAATTATGAATTTTTGATAATTTATATATTTATCTATAATCTCATCATTCTAAATAAAATTACAAATAATTTTAAAGGATAAAGCTTAAC
>JAOPTO010000571.1:0-32606 GCA_033822845.1 Tetrapedia diversipes | reverse complement strand
ATACATTTAGTGTTAAAATGAAAAAAAAATCGATTCATTGTTCCTCTAAACGCGAGAAACTTTGCACCATTTAAAGCAGGCCTGGCTAACTTCTTTCAGCCGCGAGCCACATGCTCCCACCATCCATCCAACCAATCAATCAATCCCCACTCCATGTTACATACACACAGAAATAGGTAGCATGCAGAGTCCTGAAACAATATCATGTTTCTTCACAGTTTTGGATGGCGTGAGCGACGTCCAATGTCAAATATTGGAGGTTAACTAAAAAGTAAAGGCGAGTCGCCAGTTAGCCAGTCTTGGTTTAAAGTATAAAGTGCTATATTTTACCAAATTATATTGGCTAAAAAGAACGTGGATTGTATTATTAAACACGTTGTTGAATACTAAATACTAATTTGTGTTTTTACATTTAGTGTTGTGGTTTCCATAAAAATGTCTCTTCCGAGATTGTAGGGTAGCGGTAAAACGGTAACTCCATCTGTTAATGCACCCAAGAAAAAGAAGCACCAACAGCGACACCCTTACCGCCTGAGAAGCAAACGAATGCAGATATATTGACGATCAAGCTATCACGCGTATTAAAGTAATTAAAGGCACTAAAATAAATACCCGTTATACCAGTAATTTTAACGTGTAGTGATTGATCCCTCCACAGGCTTGTTGCCTCTTAGTTTCGCACCAAACATTGTCCCTTATTACCGATCAGTATACATATGTATACTAATACAGTAATTCCTTGTTTTTTCCAAATGATGAAAACAGACATATCATTTGTAGCAAAAAATCATTCGCCCGAATAAGATACAAAAATTTTAACTCGGTGTAACTAGCACGGTCTATAATTACCATTAGAGCATTAGACACAGGCGAAGATTTGATTCAGTGTTCAATCTGCCAAGGATGGGCCCACGAAGCTTATTGTTGTTGTCAAATCAATATCTGCTAGGTGCATTTTTTGGAGATTTCGACATTTTGACTATTATGACTGGTTTACAAACCAAGTTTTTGTATAAAAAGATTGCTATGTGACTCTAAGCTTTATACGAAGAACTGTGGTCGCTAAAAAAAAAATATATTATGTGCATCAGCCAGAATATTGTCAAATAAAAACTATGTGACAAACGTGCACATAGCAAATATTGGTTTGACAATGACGTTATGCAATATTTCCGAGTACTCAGATAACTATATTTTGATGCTGTGCTACCACAGTTATGTAATGAGTAAAATGCGTGTGTGTAAGAATGTGTGTGGAAGGAGAGAACTGCATTTGTGTTGGGTGAAATGCATGTGTATCGAGGCGGCCCCAAAGTGTCGGTTGGGTGATGCGTTCAAAGGCAGTCAGCGTCTAGCCTTCATTGGGGTATCTCATGTTTATAGTAATTCTTGTGCTATGTTCGGTACTAGGTGTAGTTTTTTTAAGAATCCATATACCAAGGAATAATGTTGTTTTCAGTTTGAAATCATAATAATGTTGACAGTTTTGTCTTATTGTTTTGCTTACTTGTGTTATTCCTAGGTACGTTTTAATATTAACACTTTGCACTCTAGAGACGACTGTAAGTCGTTTAATGACACTAACCTCAAAAATTGTCAAATTTGAAATATTAACTAAGATTCGCCTATATTAAACGTCATTTAGCTTATTTAAGTGATATACTAAAATTTATATAAATGACTATTTAACTTCTGACTCTGCCTAATAAACAAACTAATTAAAATCTGAAAATTTGCGAAATTATCATTTAGTGACTAATAATCACCTCTCGAGCGCAAAGGGTTAAAAGTAGTATGATAGATGTGACTGTTTTGCAATAATTTGTAGCATTGAACTTCACAAAAACTGCATACATTATTAACACAGAAGTATAACATATAGTAAGAACTGAATTCTTGAAATATATTTGAAGAATAAAAAATAAGTGAAATAAAATTGTATTCTTACACTGAACAACGTAGGCTCCCAATTCCGCGGCTAGATCGAAGGAAACCGGTAGTCTTCCTTGTAAAATATCCTGTTTCACTTGCAGGAAAAACTGATACCTGTGAATCAAAGAAAAGAAACGCATTATTTTTATTGAAATGAAAAAACCTGACAAACTTGAAACGTTGATACAAGCCTTTGGTGTAATTTTGCTGCCAGTATGGCACTGAAACCAATCTGGCACTAATTTCGTAACATTTTAGGAAAGAAGCTTGTACTATGCAATGGAAAAATAACCGGTTTAGGGTTGAGTATAATGAAACAGCTATTTATTATATACAGAGTGTTCGGACGAAGCTGGGAGAAAATTGAAGAGGTAACTCTATGCAACATTCTAAGACAAAAATCAAGAGCAGCAATATTGCGTTTAACGTTTCGTTTATTAGTTATAAGCAACCAAAAAGACATGCTATTTTACGCCTGAGAGAAGGCAAACGGGGCAACACGGTAGGTAATGTCGCTGGCTGTACAGTGATGCTCACAAGGGAAGGACCCCAACTGTACCACACCGATTTCAACGATCTTTCATAGGATGATAGAGTACATATTGTTAAGTATGTTTGCTAAATATTAGCCGTAGTTACTTGATAGTTTTAAAGATATAATTGATTAAAGGTACATACTCCGTGAAGTGTTATGATTGTATATCCTTGGTAGCAAAGCCACGACGGCAAAGTGAAGTGTTGTGCGACTTATAAGCGGAAAGTTCTGCGATTGAATCCCAGGTGACTAAAGTATTTTTTATTTTTTTTTCGTTGTCTTTTTTTCTTTTCTGTCCCACTACTATTTCACTGTGATGAAACTGAATAGCTAGACACATAGATAACATACAAATTAAAAAATATTCTGCAATAAACAAGCTTTTGTTCTGTAATCCTGATTCGGAATAACTTTCGATTTGTATTTTTTTTACATCTACGATAACTATCATTCTGATAGTCAACTTATCATGCACAGTGTCACCACAGTGAAGTAATAGTGACTAAAAAGAGAAAGAAAAAAGAAAAATAAATATAAAAAAAATTTACATGACGGGTATAGGGATTCGATCATCCAATTTCCGATTCACAATACATACAATCTGTCGCTTCGCCACTGTTACTTTACAAGTATAAATTTATAATCATGGTACATCAATACGTATATGTCTTTAATTGTTTATATCTTTAAAACTACTAGGTAACTACGGCTAATATTTGGCAGACATACTTAACAATATGTACTCTATCATCTTATGAAAGATCGTTGAAATCCGTGTGGTACAGTTGGGGACCTTCCCTTGTCAGTCGCAACTACGTGCATTTCTGTAGCTGTTCAGAGGTAAGTCATATTCCGCGCGTAGTTACGACTAAGCATCACTGCATAGTCGTTGATCTTACCTACCGTGTTGCTCCATTTGTCTGCTCTCAGGCGTAAAATAGCCCGTTCTTTTAGTTGCTTACAACTAATAAACGAAGCGTTAAACACAATATTGCTACTCTTGATTTTTGTCTTAGAATGTTGCATAGAGTTACTTCTTCAATTTTCTCCCAGCTTCGTCCGAACACCCTGTATACAGTAGCGGACAAATGTTTAAGGTCAAAGAAAATAAATTAATTAATTAATAAGAAATAACAATATAAATAAAATTTGTATTCTATGCTAATAAATAAATAGTGTTCTACCATTAATGACGATAAAAATGGATAAATAAACAATATTTGCGGATCATAAAATTATGTTTTACATTGTCCTGTCGTCTTCAACTTTTGTCCGCTACTGTACATGTCATATACAGGGCGTTAATCTACCTCTGGACCGAACATTGTGTCGACGTGTGGTTTGTTTTCTCGTCGTGTGATTTTATCATTGAGTTCACTACGAGTGCATGATACATGTGGATAGATAAATTTGAGAAATGCTTTCGGCTACAGTTGCACCTTCCTGGTGTCGTACAGTTAATTTCTTTTAAATAGGAGCTTATTTTATTTAGCTTTAAATAAAATATAGTTGTGTAGAGGTGCCGAATTTGTCATAGCGTGAGAGAATGCATAAGAGTGAGGGTGAGTGTGTGTATGTGGCGTTCGTCGCTTGTTCGTCGCGAATGTTCGGTCCTGGCGGGTAGCGCAGGTGCGTGGAAAGGAGCGTCGAATGTTCGATGACGGTTTACTCTAATGGGTAAAAAAAAGAGTTCGTCTTCTCGAACATTCGATGATGGCAAACCCCCACTACCTGTGCTAATGCATATAAAAAGAGATGCATGCCCGCCGGGCGACATTCGTTAGACATTCGTTAGAGATTCATTGGGCGACATTCGACGACGCGATTAAGTGTAATTTATCAGATTAATATAAGCCTGCGTGTACCTGTCCTACAGTTGTGAGTGTGTTTGTGCCACACGTATGTGGTGTTGTCGTGAGAGTGCAAAAGAAGAGAGAAAAAAATACATTTTAGTGGCGGTGTAAATTATGACTGATTCGTGCACGTGTCTTGTGTACCTTTTTGTGGACCCTGTGGACGGGACAATCGCGATTTAAATGCGTGTGGGTGCTTCACTTTTGGGCAGTGTACTATCTGCTTTAAGAGATCATTCACCCTCTTTACTCGAAAATCCCAATGGGCGAGTTTTGACATGCTCTTGTGGATTTTGCGAGTAAGCAGGTTTAATGTCATTCAACATTTTGAAAAGTGACCGAAGTTTTGATTTTGAATTATCCGCGACAAACAAGTTTACCTGCGCCCCACGAGGTAAGCGTTATGATACATGTTGATACGGTCCTGGGTTTGCCTGTGCGCGGCGAGCCCAACGGACGGCGCTGAAGGCGGATTGGCTAATTTGGGAAATCTTTAACTGCTAATAAGTAATTAACGAAGCGTTTAACGAAATTTCATCACTCTTGATTTTCGTCTTGTTTCAACGTCTAGAACCCCCCATTTCATTTCGACTCAGAGGTAGGTTAACACCCTGTATATAATATTTATTCCTTTAATTTTGCCGGATATTAATAAAAATCACAGATGTGTTGGTAATTGCAAAATTGATGTAATTTCTGTTTAAAATTTACATTTCTGTTTTTCGCGATTCTGCTGATTTTCTCGCGATTCAGTTAACAAAACAACCTTTTCCAAGTTTCTGATTTTCAAAAACACCGTCTCACGGAATGTGTGATAACTTAATCCTGTGTACTTGATAATTTACAAAAAGTCTGGTCACTTGACGAGTGGCAGTCGTCTATTGGTTGCGACGAATTACACCGATCGAAAAAGCTTTTCTCAGGCTCGCGGACTCGTTCCTCCAGCATCTGTTATCGTATTTCCCTCGTTAGCCGCGTTTCATCGCGATCCTCTATACAAGAACATCGAAATAACCAGGGGATAGAATTGAAACGTCGTTGCGGTTACAAGCAGCACGGCGATGCTAAGAGCGCCATAAATTTCCGCGGTTCACGTTTTAACGCCTCTGAATGTCTCGATATTGTGGGAACGAATACCACCGCGGTCCTTAACGGTCGTCATTCGCGGAGCTGACGAGGGGGGGCATAAACCATGACCGTACGAATGTAACCCAATCATCAAACTTTTCTTCGAAACCCGCCCTATTCTCGATAAACGTGAGAGGGAGTGGGGGAAGAGTCGGGGAGGGGGAGAGATAGAGAGAGGGAGTCAGGACGTTCGTGCCTCAGAATTAAACTGTCATAACGTGTGCACTTTTTAAACTTTTCCTGGAGAACAAGTTGAGATTTATTATAGAGTCTGGCAACATTTAAAGCTACTAAATTTGTACATACGTTAAATATGTGCACTGTAAAAGATTGAAAATTGATAAATTTAAGATTCAAATCATCGACGCCTGGCTATAGTAAATTGTTCTAAATAAACAATTATAGTTAAAAATATAAACCTAGTAGAACAGATATTACGTAAAAATTAAGTTTCATAAAGTTATAATTATATATAATATATTATATATAATATATTATAAAATATAATTATCCTGTATTATTAAAATATTTGTATATAATTATCCTGTATTATTATAATATTTATATATAATTGTATGTAACCATAATTATACTTGAAACATTTTTTTTATTTCTTTATTTATTTGTTCATTTCTACGGGACAAGCCTTTTGTTAAGGCGTTAATATTATACAAGAGACTTTTTTGTAACTGAAATATTTGTATTTACAAATTTAATAGCGTACAAAGTGAATATGAACACCCTTCACACCCACTGAATAAAGAAACCTTGAACCTTGAACCTAGGTGCCTTAATAGCTAAAGAAATACAGAGTACCAAAATGTTGAAACAAACCGTTAGTTCGATGCATTTTGTTGAATTTGTTGTAATTTCTAGTGGACTGGTGGGTTACTAATGAGTGTGGTCTTTGCTTTCTTTTCTTACACAGAATTTGAATTATATTTAATAGGATGCGTACACGTTTACGCTTTAGACTGTTGACAAACAATGGCTCTACACGCTCGATATTCGTTGCTACACACTCTACGCCCACATATACAACATACACGCGAAACACAAAACCTATGGGCAATTATCGTAAGATGTCGCGATTACATACGGTCGATAATGTAGATCTAACACATTTCCTGTTATAAATTTTAAATGTTACAACTTATAATATAAATGTAAAAGAAATTAACTGTTCTATTAATTGCAAATTCTATTACCATCTTTGTCTCCCTGTTTGTTCGTTTAGGGAAGTCTTTATTGCACTTATATTCAAATCGATGTAAACTTCGACTGACCTTCGCGTTCTACGAGAGCGAGCGCTACTAACAAGAGTGAAAGGGTGGGGGGTGGTACGTGCATTTCATTACCGGCATTATTTATACGTTGTTTCGTCCATTGTGCCACGGAGTCGAAGTTTGCAATGACAAGGCCTCGACAAGCGTCCATCGATTGTTCATACTCGAGATAAAAGATGAACACATTTGCATATAGATTGAGTTCCTCCGTTTCCAGAGATGCTTTTTCTCCCTTTCCCCGACGCACAAGCTGCTACGGAGTAATCGAACGAAAAGTCGACGGACTGTTTCGCTTTCCAACACGAAATTGTGATTCACCGTTTCAGTGTTAAAGAATTTTCTTGTATATGATAAAAGTGCGAGGTGAAATGCGTAGTTATCTTTTTTTTGCGGAAAATAATAAAACCGGCAATAATTAACTATAATTAATATATAAAAAGTAATTTTTTTATTTTCTCTTGTTATAAGAATGTTTTGCACAAATTCAATGAAGTGCTTTTTTACATTTAGCGTAAATTAAGTTGGGCCGTTTAACACGTTCGTCGCTCTTTTTTTAAAGGTAAATAGGATTTTAAATTGGAATTTTAAAAGGAATTCAATGGAATAAGCATTGAAGTATAATATACAGGGTGTTCGGACAGCCCTGGGCTTAAATTGAAAGAGTAACTCCCTGAGACATTCTAAGACGAAAATCAAGAGTAACGATTTTGCGTTTCAGGCTTTGTTTACGAGTTATAACTAGTTAAAGATATCGTTTAATCCGGACCGTTCGACGCTTGAGCATTACTGTGGACTCAGCGACGTTACCGACCGAGTTGCCTGGGTTACCCGCTCTCAAGAGTCGAACGGTCCGGATTAAACGATATCTTTAATTAGTTATAACTCGTAAACAAAGCCTGAAACGCAAAATCGTTACTCTTGATTTTCGTCTTAGAATGTCTCAGGGAGTTACTCTTTCAATTTAAGCCCAGGGCTGTCCGAACACCCTGTATATAAATATAAAATACATAAAATAAAAATAAAAAGTTAAAATTTTTGCTGTTTTTATATTTTTTTTACCCCAGTTTTCTATGCAATCGGATTTGGGTCCAACGAAAAACTCAACCGAATCACGCTGGGCGACGAACGTGTTAATTCCATTACCATTTCTTTTACAGCATACCTCACACTGTCGTAAGTTTCGCACAGGCAATTTTTCTAAAGGAAACTGTTTACTTGTAGATCGTTTTTCTGTGCTATCTTTGACTGCCAATCATTCTTTTTCTATAGTACTTTAGGATTGTATGATCGGTCGTGAATTAACATTGTTCCGTCCTACGGAACAACAGCGGGAAGTTTTCCTTGGCATATTTACGACATGAGCGTGCCGGTAATGCTATTTTTGAGGACGAAGAAACCGTCGCGTATTTCTGCTTAATTTCAAACCCTCTTAACGTCCACAGAGGGACAACAGTCCTAATTTCGAGTCAACCGTATCTCCTCAATAGCCAAGCCCGTGTCGTAAATAAGGGACTTTCAATAGACCTGGCACCCAGCCGACCACCGCACTCGAGAGGCACATAGGGCCCAGCGGAATTTCCCCTTCGTCGCCTAGATCCGGGAAACCTTCCCGCTCCGAGTGACTTGCCCCACCCCCGTTCTCGAAACGCGTGCTAAGGGCACAAGAACGGGGGTAGGTGGTACTCAGGGCATACGCTGATTGGAGTCTTGACTTTTTGACTTCAACCAATTAGCGTATCGTCTTGAGGTATGGAGGAGTGACCAGTCGAACTCCTCCATATAAAAACGAGTCACTTCGGCGCCGAAAAAAACGCATTCGCTAGTATAACAAACGCATTCACTCGTAAAAAAAGATATCGCTTACAACAAGTCGCAATCCGTTAACGGCACATCGATATCAAGCCATTGGCACATCGTTCGGTGCCCCTCAATAATCACAACGTACATCATTCGGTACGGTAACACGCCGCGAAGCACGTAACACCACATTGAATCAGTCGTTCAAGATTAAGTTGGCGAACGGCAAGACGCAATCGGTAGAAACGGTGCGTACAAACATGTATGCGTCGAACAATAACAAAATATTTATTAACCTTAACAATTAAAAGGTAACAATATTAATTGTAGGCGTTCTTTGACGCGCCACCGCAAAGACAGTGCGGTACCGAAAGGACAGTGCGGCGCCGAAAGTGTAACCCCAAACAAATTCCATAAACCATTGATTTTTGCACACGACACGGGACCACCCAGAATCTGTAACCCTAGACAAATTCGATGACCAATCGATTTTTGCTCACGCCACCACTCGGATATCCACCGGTAGACAGGAATCGCCTAGAAGCTGATAGAGAACAATATAAATACGGCAATCGATTGCCCAGCAGTCAGTCATAAGTTACGAGTCGCTAGCTAAGAGTCTAACAATCGCAAACCATCGCTCTGTATTTTAACTTTGTCTTTCAATAAAGAATAGTAAGAGTTGGGCTACGGCTCAACTCTATATTTTTTTATATCAAGTCCCGATTTATTTCGTGACAAAAGCATCACACGGCACCGATAGGAAATGTGGCAACTCCTTGAAGTTGCGTTCGCGGGTTACCCGAAGTGCCAAAAAGAAGGAATCGGCAATTGTTCGAGATCTTTCTTCCTCGATGCCATGGCGGGTGGAACGGTTTGAAGACAGTCTTTATTAGCCAACGTAGGGGAACGGTCGTGGCCGGTTAGAAATAAAGTACTTTTATGTTCTTGTGCTGTTATTTCATTATTTCCCGACTTACACCCCTACATAATGAAATGCGAGAAGCGCAGAAGTGCATATGCGGGCTGCTAACTGCTAACTGCTGAGTTTTGGCCGAAAAAGTTCCAGGTATAGGGACGGTTCTACGTACCCTACAGTATCAATAATGTTCAAAGTAAATTGCAGTCTAGTTGATCTTTTACCCACAGAATTTTCCGAATATATTATACAGGGTGTCTCAAGTTTTAATGTTCAAACCTTGTTGGTGTATTCTATGGCACAAAATAAGAAAAAAATGTTATGTAAACATAGGTCTGTAGTGATTTAGAGAGAGAGAGAGAGAGAGAGAGAGAGAGATTTCGAAAGGACGAATGGGTAATTAGATTGTTTGTAATGGAGCGAATGATAGGCTGAGTGAGGAAAGAATGAGAGGGAATGAGTGAGAGAGCGAGAGAGAGCGCGTGAACCGGTGTGACAAAAGGCGAAGGTAGTCAGTAGAGTAAGGTAGTCAGTAGAGCAAGAGACGCGAATGGCGAGCGAAGGCGTTGCGAGCGGACAAGTGTAATGTGATTAATAAAACTATTTAATATCTAAAACTACAACAGGTCATATAGAGCTTTATTAACCCTAGAACTCCTGAGCCTCGATCTGTTAAGCCGCGTCCACATAGAAGAGAACAGTTCGCGAGCAGCACATGAATTGCTCGCGTGCGGTTCGCGAGCTGTTCGCCAACGGAAAACGCAGCATATCCAGACTGGAGCTCGCGAACAGTTACAAGCTTGTTCGTTCTGAATTCATGGGCAGTTCGCTATTAGCTTTTGCCACATACTGTGTTACAAACGCGTCCAGATACACTTCGAGCTCGCGAACAGTTTCTTTGATGTACCGCTTCCCGAGCGAACACTGTTCGCTGTTCGCTGAGGAGTTCGCTGTTCGCTGAGGAGTTCGCTGCTCGCTGCTCACTGTTCGCGAACAGCAGTGTGGACGCGGCATTACGCGATTCCTAAAGGGGGGGGGGTCCTCGAACCCATACCTGTTTTTATTCATTTATCCTGGAAAAAGTTGTTTTTTAGAAAATTTTTTGCAATGTTAGGATATGCTATAGTTTGTAAACAAGACAACATATGTTTTTGCGTTCAATTTGTATTGATTTATGTATATTTATAAAATTAAATACTATTATAAAATAGTATAGTAACGTGCAGCTAGTTTGAACTTGATTCTTCTGATAAACATGAATGGCAGAGTATAGTATTAAATGAATGTTTTCTGCAAACATGGTTTTTGCAATTGTAACAACTTTGCATTGATTTTAATAAACTATTATATTTTACGCGTCTGCTTTTAGCCTCCAGTATACACTCATAACATCTTCCCTTTTTTGTCGGTTCTGTATCTTTTGGTATTTTAGTTCGTAGTGTCTGTTTGGGACTCCACGATTGTTACCGGTGTGTAAAATCGCTCGAGTTCCGGGTGAACTTGCACGTGGTGTGCCGACTAACAAGTTCAAATTTATGAGACTCCGATACTATGAGACTATGTGACTATGTATCTTGCTATTTGACTATGTTCTTACTATCTGACTATGTTCTTACTGTAATCCCGGCGCCGAAGTGGCTCAGTTTTATATGGAGGAGTTCGACTGGTCACTCCTCCATAGCTCAAGGCGATACGCTAATTGGTTAGAGCCAAAAAGTCAAAACTCCAATCAGCCGTACGCCCTGAGTGCCACCAACCCCCGTTCTTGTGCCCTTAGCACGCGTTTCGAGAACGAGGGTGGGGTGAGCCACTCGGAGCGGGAAGTTTCCCGAATTTAGGCAACGAAGGGGAAATTCCTCTAGGCCCATGTGCCTCTCAAGTGCGGGTGTCGGCTGGGCGCCGGGCCTACTGGAAGTCCCTTGTTTACGACATGCTCTTTGCTATTGAGGAACCACGGTTGACTTAGAAATTAAAGCTATTGTCCCTCAGTGGACGTTACGAAAGTTCGACGAAAAAGGCAAAGAAAAGGCTAAAATGTCCTAGTCCTCAAAAATAGCACTACCGGCACGCTCATGTCGTAAATGTCCCAATGGAAACTTCCCGCTGTTGTTTTGTGGGACGGAAGATGCTCTCCCCGTTGAGAGACCTTGGCCGCGTATGCAGCCTAAGGGTCTAACAGTGTCTTTCCAGTTAAAGTTCTCAATTAGTTACATAGTTTCATTCTTCGTTCTGTAATTTTTATTCTTTGGAGAAAAGGAGAGCGTGAGGGTCCACTTCATCATCATGGCGCGTAGTCAGTTATATTTCTCTTATGCTTACTAATTTCTGACACATAGGGAACTTTTTAATATCAAACTGAAATGTTTGTACAACAATAAATAATTTTAACAGAATTTTTTATAAAAGGGGATTGATTCTAATTTAAGATTTTTGAATTGGTGGGTTTGAGGACTCCCCCCCTTAGGAGTTCTAGGGTTAATTAGAAATTTTTATAGCTGACAGTAGATTCGGTAATATTTGAAATTTTATTAATGTCGTTAAATAAATTAATAATAATGGTAAGTAAATTTTAGAAATTGTAACTTTGAAAATGTATTATCTTTGATTATTAAAGACAGGGGGTTGTTGTTACTTTGAAGATTCCTTCTATTAATTGCTCTTTATTAGTTATTTTTTATAAATTGCTCATGCAACAAAAAAGACTTGTTACTGCGAAAGTCAGATTTAACAAAAATATGGAAGAATCGAGTGAATGTTGAGATCCGAGAAAAGCAAGAGACTAATAAATGAGCAACAGAAAAAGGTACATAAAGTCTGAGAATCCCGCAAAAAGGAGGAACATTGAAGTAAATAAACGGGGAACCAGGACGGAGGGAATGTATTAGCTTTCTATATTACAGCGCTTCCACGCCCTGCGGCAAATTTTATTTATAATTTGCCGAGCACATTCTTAGCTTACACACACATGCACGTTTAAAATGATGAGAAACCGAAGATAATACAGGGTTCTAACGAAAACCTGCACGATTCTAGCTGGAAAAAGAGCAGATTACGAGAACAGGTTTCCTTTGGAGTTACAATAATTATTAAGAGTGGCAACGGTACAATTTCAATGACCCCTGAAACACTTACACTCGTTTCGCGAGAAAAAATTGGAAGATCGACGCAAGTTAAAATGCACAATTTTCGAATTTCCATAAGAAACAAGTAACAACTTGTAGGGTATGTTAGAAATATTTTAAAGTTTTATGGTGCGAAGAAAGGTTTGCCTATGCCTGATGACGGTTCTGGGGTAAGTGCTGTGTGGTTCATCACAGTCCTCTTTCCCGAAGGCTGCATAGCCTTCCCCACTCCGTGGCCAGATCCTACAGCACAAAGGTCCTTTCTTTTTGGCGACGCAACGTCGGGCTGCTCGCAATGTTTAGACTTTCCCATGACTAACATAAACAATACATCCCTTGGCGCCCGATGGCTGCACGCCTTCGAGGCGCCAGCCGTCAAGTGGCGCTTTGGGGTTGCATTCATACTTTGTTACATGTTCTCTCGCCAGGCACACCAGATACCCAGTCATAAATCGGTCACTCGCCTAAATTACGGTCTAGGCCCTTTTTCAGCGACCACCCAAAATGCGGTGTCGCTAACATGCTGATAAGACAGTCGCGAAGGAATTTACACAAATAGAAGAATACTATTGAGGACGTATTATTCCCACGGCCTGGTGACAATTGACAATTATCGTGGGTGGATTATTCCGTTTATGGATACAAATATGTAGGAATGCGATCGAGCGGATGCGAGTTTGGGAAAGTCTGAAGAGTACTTGAGTTGGGCGATTGTCGTGCGAACGCAGAAAGTATTGGACGGTGAAGGCAGAAAGTATTGAACGTAGAAAGAGTGTTAAAGTTGCTAAGTTGTAAAGTCGTTTAAGTTGTTTTTGTTAAATTGTTTTAAATATACTGTTGTTGGATTCCTATCGTTCCTTCCTATCGACTATCCTATCGCAACAGTCATCCGTCCAATAGTCATCCTATTCCAAACATTGTACTGCTTGAACCCTCACTTTCTACTGACTCATCCACGTCCTTTGGCCGCTAACTCATCCGTACCCCTTGAACTCCAAATTTTCCTCATCCTATCTCATCCCTACCACTCTACTTTTCCTAACATTTAAAGGTACCATATTCCAGATCACCAGCACTTAGAGTTCAGTCCACGACAGTCCCCGCTCGACCTCACTCTTAAGAATAAACTTTTTAAATAAACCTCGTGTTACGGTATTTCTTCTCACCGGGAATACAACAACATCCTAAGAACCAAATTGACCCTGGCTTCCACGAGGATGTTTCCAGTGACGAGTTTTATCGCTTATGGCACCCCATAAGCTGGATACGCGTGCTATGTACACTCCCTTTCAAAAGTTTTAGAACAGTCATAACATAGGTTTAGGTTCTTGAAATGGTTACGGGGAACTTTTATTCTGACCAACTGTTACGAAGAACTTTTTTGGACTATGTCAGCTTAAGTTAATGCAGACTTGCACAAACTTTGCTCCGGGGCAAACAGAGCTTCTGGCGCACGAAACGTAGGGGAAACTGCTCTGTAGATGGACGATTTAGTGATTCGCTGACACATTTGTTTGAATTACGAAAAAAAGTGTTTCGTATATGTTAGATTTTATGAAGTTAGTGATGTTTCTATACACCTTTGGCAATTACTTGGTAAAGAAATTGTTTTATTTATAAACTACAAGTAATACACGTATAAACAGATAAATGTTATTAAACGACTCATACATCCAATTCTTACAACCATCAACCGTGAACTGCGCGGCGTCGAGCACGCTCTTGTCTTTTATACTTGTTAGGAGTATTAGTTTCGAATATTCTGGAAGGTCCTCCACGCGTCATAGAATAAGCCGTAGGGAACATTCTGGAAGAACCTCGATAAATGACAAAACACAGTCGCACGCTTACACACCTACACAGATTCCCACAAATCACGCATACATCTCAACAGTATATTTAGAATATAGGAAAGGTTATGAATTAACACTATGCCATCCGGCGACACCACAGTGGTGTTGTACGCAAAGTATCGGTCGACGGTCGGCGACACCACAGTGGTGTTTCGCGTAAAGAAGTGGCCGGTGACAGCACATTAGTATCGTTTGCATTCCGTTGATGATCTGTGGGGTTTTGTTGCTAATTTACTTAAATGGAATAAGTTATATACGTCACCAGTTAGTATTCATTTCCGAAAGCAATAAACGAAAACGAAGAAGTTGCGTTGTATGTACCAAAAACAAGAAAAGAAAAACAACAAATTTGATATGCAGGTCGTGTGGAGTTGCATTACATGTTAGTGATTGTTTTGCTTCGTATCATTTAAAAGAGAAATACTAAATAAGTATCAAAGAAAATGTAAATAAAGAAATATATAAAACAAAGAAATTTTACATTTATTTACATATGTACATTTTTTGAATTGAATTTTGATTGAAAACTCGTGAGAACTACCGATGAGATTAGTAAAACTTGAAATTTATCATTTCCCAATCTCCCCAAAAACAGCCGGCGACAAGCGAAGTAATACGATCAGTTCTGTCGGCGTCAAGCGAAGAAATGGTTACAAATGGGCCGGACGGCAAAGTGTTAACACGTTCGTTACCCAGCGTGATTCGGATGAGTTTCTTGCTGGGCCCAAATCCGATTGCATAGAGAACTGGGGTAAAAAAATATAAAAACAGGAAAAATTTTAACTTTTTATTTTTATTTTATGTATTTTATATTTATATATGTAAAGAGAATATACTCTCTTCAAGAGTTTATGTCACCCGATAGCGGCCTCGTCGAGTAATCGATAATAATAAATAAAACAGAGGAAAGAATACATGATAATAAAAGTTATTAAGAATAAATCATTATAATTCAGTTATAAGTTATCAGTTAAGAGTTGTAAAAAAGAAACGAATAATTGACTTTAATTGTCGTTTCTTTTATTTTACAGGTAATTGGCGAATTTTGTATGTGTATATATTGTAAATAATAACATCAGTTGAAATATAACCTTTTATTTTACAGAGAAACAAATTTGGTTAGTTATTCTGTCAACTGCGTAATATAAATTAATATTATATATATATTATACTTCAATGCTTATTCCATTGAATTCCTTTTAAAATTCCAATTTAAACTCTTATTTAACTTTAAGAAAAAGAGCGTCACCTACATGTTAAAAGCGACGAACATGTTAAAAAAAAAATGAAAAGAAAGAAAAGTGAATAAAATTATAAATATACGTGTATTTGATAAAACTAAAACGAGACAAACGAACACAACCGAACACAAAATAACAATCTACGCCTATGTTTCGCAAACTACACAGCTCCTTGCTCTACGCTGATTACTTCAACTTATTGACTACTGACTACTTACTGGGGCCCGAAAAGACAAAACACTTGGTCCTACTCTACCGATTCCATTACACACACGCGCGTGCACACACATTCACGTCCAGACACACACCAAACGTACCATCTTACAATACTAACCCTTAAATCCATACATTACCACAAGAATATATAAGGGACGAAATACAATAAGTGGTAAGAAGGAAAATTTATTAATAAAAACAAAGAAACAAACTGCAAATAGTTAATCAAGGCCATTTAAGATTACTACTGACGAAAATAGAGCCGAGGATTACTAAATTGGCAGCAGCACACCAAGTTCATCCTTCTCATTAACACGTTGACTGCCATGGCGGTCACCGGTGACCAGCACTCAATTTGACAGTGGCGCCACGGGGGTCACCGGTGACCGGCGCTCTCAGATTGGTAGAAAAACATAATTTGAACAAATGTCAATAATTATCGATTTTTTATTATTACCATCGTTAATGTAATGGTGTGAAGAAATTAATGAAGTATGAAACATCGAAAAATAGTTATACACCATAACTTATTTATTGTAGATAATATTTCAACAGTATACAGTGCTGGACAAAAGTATTGGCACAGCATGATTGTTCTGATACAAATGCTTATACCTGTGAAACAAATAGATAAAAAGAAAAAATTTTTTAACACATTTATTTATTTATTATTCTAGTTTGTTATTTAACAGGAACAGTAATGTAAATAAAGTGACATGCGAAATAATAACAAAAACATATTTATTGTGTGTTTTAAACGTGGACGAAAGTATTGGCACATTGTATAAAATTTAATGTAGTTGCATCTGCCCAAAAAATTTTCGATTGTCACCTGATGGTATAGGTAGGGGATTTCCCGATAGTCATTTTTTCTAACAATCTTTCTAAAATTCAGTTGATTAGCAACATAAAAAGCGTAACAAGTAATAATGTCGAGAAAAGGGAAAGAAACTACCATTGAAGAGAGAAGTATAATATTAAATTTGCATAAAATGCGGAAGTCTTATACTGAAATAGCAAAATGTGTTAATAGAAGTCGATTCACTATTAGAAATGTCGTAAAACGATTTGAGAATCAATCAGATTTCAAAAGTAAGAATCGAAGTGGACGTCCGTCGAAATTAACGGTCAGAGAAAAACGGAAAATTGTAAAGGCAGTGAAAATAAATTGTAAATTAAACTCATCACAACTTAAAGCAATGTTAAATGAAGAAAATCAAAAAGAAGTAAGTTCGAAAACTATACGGAGAGTGTTGAAAGATGCGGGATATTCTGCGTGTGTTGTACGCAGGAAACCATACGTATCCAAAAAGAATCGGAAATTAAGGAGAGAATTTGCAAAAGACTTTATAAAAAAGGATCCCATATTTTGGAATAACGTACTATTTTCAGATGAAAGTAAATTTAATATATTTAAATCAGATGGCAGGGTATTGGTTTGGAGAAAGCCAAATACGGAAATGGATCCCCAAAATTTACAAGCCACCGTGAAACATGGAGGAGGTGGAGTCATGGTATGGGGTTCTAATGCAGTGTCTGGGGTTGGTGAATTAGTGTTTATAGATGAGATTATGGACAAGTATATATATTTAAATATATTAAAGGAAAATTTATTTAAAAGTGCTGCGAAATTAAATCTCCCGCGTGATTTTTACTTCCAACAAGATCACGATCCAAAGCATACTGCCTATATTGTACGACAATGGATCGTTTACAATACTGCTCATACGCTAAATACACCACCCCAGAGTCCAGACATGAATCCCATCGAACATGTTTGGAATGAATTAGAAAGGAGAATTAGAAAACATAATCTAACAAATAAAAACAAATTAAAAACGATTATTTTCCAAGAATGGAACAATATAGAGCCACAATTCATACAAAAATTGGTGTCTTCAATGCCAAACCGATTGAAGGAAGTTATTATGAAGGAAGGAAGACCAACCAAGTATTAATTTTTAATTTCTAGGTACTTTCAATCATTTGTGCCAATACTTTTGTCCACGCTTAAAACGCTCAATAAATATGTTTTTGTTATTATTTCGCATGTCACTTTATTTATATTACTGTTCCTGTTAAATAACAAACTAGAATAATAAATAAATAAATGTGTTAAAACATTTTTTCTTTTTATCGATTTATTTCACAGTTATAAGCATTTGTATCAGAACAATCATGCTGTGCCAATACTTTTGTCCAGCCTTGTATGTATCGTATAATAGAAAATTCATCGTGGCGCCACGGGCAAACCCTGTAAAACTGGCGTGGCATTCAACGTGTTAAGACAATTTCAAATGTTTTAATTTTTTTTGTATTACCTTTCTATTCTGAGTTCAATAAATAGTTTCATCATTTCAAAGTTCAATGTTTCTAATTTACGCCTTTCTTTACTATATTTCACAAAGAAGGGAGAATCATTAATAGATGTATCTTTCTGTTTAATTGCTATTTTTAATTTCCAGAGGGGGTTAAGCAATTTTTTTTCTGGAAAGGGGGTGGTAGGTCAAAAAAGTTTGGAAACCTATGCTATAAAATATAACTGTCTGGCAACTCCCAGACGATCACTTCCCGCTTCGCGCCATCTCCCGCCAGTCTCGCAAACACGTGACCAATCCGTCAGCCGTGATTCTGTCTCACTTCGTATGCTTATGTCGTTATCCTTTTCTAAACTATCCCTGTCTCTTACGGCTAATGACAGTGGTGGGAGATTAATGGTGTGAGGCCCCTCTCATGAAGGTTTCTGCATCATCTCGTATGCATATAAATTCTGCATAAGTTTCGAAACGGTTTAAAATTAATATTGTACAGTGCTTCAGCATTACATCGTCGTCACTCGTAATCAAAGAAGAATATTTACGGTTAAAAAAGACACGTTTCTTTTCGTTTTGTTGCTCACAATCAGTTGAACGTAAAAAGAGATAGAAAGAGAGTCGAGCTGGATTGCCCAGTAGTGTAATATCATACGAGTTCGAATATCCATGTGACAATATACTAAACATAAGGCAAAACTTTTTTATTTTTCGTCCTTTCAGCATAAAAATTGTTTCAGTATATTAGTGACATCATTCTGATTAAAATGAGACCAAACATGATATAATTTGAATAATATTTACCTGCACACAGTAAATTCCAATACGTAATTTATATTACTGTACATAAATAAATATGATCAGAATTATATTATGTTTAGTATCATTTTAATTAAAAAGTTTTTACGTAAGATAAAATTTCTACGTACAAGAAATCAAAAACAGAAGTTTTATCTTGTCTTTACAATTAGTATTGTCTCTAGTGTAATATTATTACACTACTTGGAATCCGAGCTTTTTTCACAGCTTCTGGCGTTCCAAGAATGATCTCCCTAGTGGATGGGATAAAACTTGAACACTTAACGTGAGGTGTCTTTCGATCATTTATAGCGGCAATGCCATACAATGAATATTTTATAATAATACTCCAGTTAAATTGGATGTGTCTGTTTTGGTTGAGCGTTTTCTTGTGACTGATCATTCAAACTCTCCGAGTCGACTTTATTTTTTATGTATAGCAACCCGACTCGAAAGCACGGCGTGAATGTATTTAACCCTTTGACTGCGGCGCGCTCTCGGACGAATCCATCAATATGGATGGCGCGTTTTTCGTATGTCAGTCGCTACAACTGGTTGTCCACTAACTAGTGACCAAAACAGTACCCGGAAGTTTGATACCATTCTTAAGGATTAAAAATAATAATGACAAAGTAATAATAGCATATTTAGTTGCTATGTTACATAGGACAATAAATTCTATGTTAAATTAATCAGTAAAACAGTAATAAAGGTGTTACAGTAAAGAAATACAGAGGACGTATATTTACGCCTTTCGTATATATTGATGGACTTGTGAAGGCGTATATTTACGCCTTTAGCAGTCAGAGGGTTAACATGTTATATCCATGTTAAATCAATCGATAAAACAGTAAAAGATGTTATAGTAAAAAAAATGCAGAGAGGGCGTAAATTTACGGCTTTCGTATATATTCATGGATACGTGGGGACGTATATTTACGGTTTTCGTATATTTTGATGGATACGTGGGGACGTATATTTACGCCTTTCGTATATATTGATGGACTTGTGAAGGCGTATATTTGCGCCTTTAGCAGTCAGAGGGTTATCCACTTGCGCTGGCAAGAAGTTCACAGTATACCACAGTATACCACATTGTTGGCAATTCTGCGACAAAAGCACCACGACATGCGTGGCACGTCTTTCGACTGCAAGTGGTTAACACGTTGAATGCTACGCCAGTTTTACAAGGTTTGCCGATGGCGCCACCATGAATTTTCTATTACACGAAACATATAATACTGAAATATTACCTATAACAAATAAGTTACAGCGTGTAACTATTTTTAATGTTTTATACTGCATCAATTTCCCCACACCATTGCGTTAACGATGGTAATAATGAAAAATTGATAAATATTAACTCTTTACCGCATACGGGTCCATATGTGATACATATACCTTATTTGGTTACCATAGAATATATAAAGTATGATGATAAAGGTGTGAAAAATGTTTGTGTGGATGAGTGAGTATGACAGTTTGGAGAGAATGACAAAAGGTGAGTGTTATCGTTTATATGTGTAATGAGTGGTGCGCGGTATGATCATCTAATTGTTGTGTATACTGTATGACTGAAGAAGGCGGGAGTGGAGAGACAGAGTGCGAACGAATCAATCCGTAACGGACGATCGTAGAGTAAAAAGCGAGTAATAAAGAGTGAGTTATATAGAGAGAGTGTGTAAAGAGTGTAATTAAAAATAGTGTTATCACCTTATTATTATCATTATTATTATTACAATTATATTTGTTATACTAAAAAACGTTATTAGTTATTTAATCCACCAACACCATATATGGTATTGCAGTTTTGATTAAATTTTATTTTCAAACTAAGTATTATAAAATAATTCAAACTATTTTAATCCATCAAATATATATTTAGCAATAATAAAACGCGAAAAAATTGTCTATGATTTTATGATATTTCGAAATAACCTCACTTTTGTGCAAATGGGTGAGAAAGCAGAATTGAGGTGCGAGTGATTAATTTTCAGAAAACGATAACAGAGTAAAATGTAACTACTTTTTGACAGAAAAAATATTTTCAGGGAGTCAATATACTCATCTTTCTCGACGGATAATAATTTTTCCGCTTTTTAACTGTTTTCTATACTTCACAACTAGTTTTTTTTTTCGATTCCATAATTGATCTCGTATGCACCAAAATATAAAACCTTTACATTATTTTTCTTTTAATATGTCTTATTGATAATTAAATAAAGCTATTTCCACCGTGAAACAATTCTTTTTTCAACGCTTTATTAATTCATGCAGGTAAACATTTATTCAAATGATGTATTTCTACCAATCTGAGCGCGGCGGTCACCAGTGACCCCCACGGCGCCACCGTCAAGTTGAGTGTCGGTCACCGGTGACCCCCGTGCCTTACTTTGCTTTCTTTATTTAGATGTGTGGTCTTTTACGGGCCGTTTCACCAAACCTTACAATCGTTAATAATTTTTATAAACTTTTACAAATGTAATTTAAATTTAACCTAATTGTGTATATATTCTTTATAATATCTTTACAGTTACAACTGTTTGTCTTAAGGCACCCCTGTGGCATTCAACGCGTTAACACTAAACATACTAAATGACCCCTTTCAAAATTTGCTTTATAAATCGTACATTCATTATTATTTCTTTCGCTCGTCCGACTTTCTGTAAATTCTTAAATTATCTGATTATTCAATTCCTCGTGTTCCGTTTTTCTCTTAGATTATTTTTTATTGAGAAAAATTTTTCGCATACCTTATGTTGTTGGATATCACTTATTGAACTAAGACAACCAGTCCCATCTGTAAATAGTTATACCTCCGAACCGCCACTCATCCTTTTGAATCATCCGTCCTAAACCCTGAACCCTTACTCATCTATCCTAGTCATCCATCCCATATCCATTCGTCAATTCCTGGAACCTCTCTCTATCCCAGTTGTACTTTCCCTACCCCACTACCCTAAATCTTGAGCCATATATAAGGACGATAGGAAACATAGCGAGAGCTTTTTGTTGCTAGCGACGACACAGTTGTCTTCGACTTATACTTCGTGACGTGCTAGATTTTGTAAATTAAAGTTTGGCAAAATTAAACCATTTTGAAGACCACCAAACCTCGAAATCTAACAATGTATCACGAGGGGTCATTTGACCCCTTACGAAATTTATATATTTCTCTGCTGTTTTCCAATTGAAATTTTAGCTCAGGACTCAGATACACTTCTCAAGTTATAGTTTCATTTATTTGAACGACCCGATCGAGTTCCTACGACGTAACGCATAAACAGAAAGGACTCTTATGGGAGATTCACAAGCAACACTCTTTCAAATGAGTTCTCTATAACTAAACGAAATAGAAATGCAGTCCTGTATTGAGAGTTAGGGAGTAAAGATCAGAGCCTACAAAAATGTTGCGAATTATTTCCTTTGACCCTTTGAGTGCTATGGGCGCATATATGCGTCTGACAGAAGTTGTTCGTAGGAACTATGGACGCATATATGCGATTGTCAATTTTTGTTTCTTTCACTGTATGACCTTTTCCGTGGCCACACATTTCAGCGTTAACCTTTTAGCGTTGACGAAAATCACTCGTAGGGACCATGGACGAAAATATACGTTTGTCAATCTTTTCGATCTTTCTCTCATAATCGACTGATTGTCAATGTACGAATAATACTCCGTCTCTAGCGATAGCGCGCCGTCCCCTCGAAGCGTTTAGGCCAAAAGTATTCAGCACTCAAATGGTTAATAAATTATGAATTTCTTTTTAAAGATCAACGTTTATTTCATGAGGGATTAAATGACACTTTATGGTAAGAATAGGCATGTGTAAAGTACCGGTACGTTTAGTGTTAAGTTAGCAGAGGCTCTGTGGCGTGTAGGAAAACATGAAACAGAACAAGCTATTTGGAACAGGAAATGACAAGAGATAGCGTGGATTGCTTGTGCAATGGGATGAGAAGATAAATTCAATCTGGCTCACCTTGTGATCTCCTCGATGAGCTTGCAGGGGTCCGCGGCGTAGAATTTGACACCGAAATAGAGGGTGTGCACGTCTGAGCTCGGATCTCCTTTCTGGACTTTCAGCTGCTTGCCGATCTTCTTGCTCGGATCAAGCCATTGCTATAAAGAAGACCACGTACGATTTAACACCTAGATTTCGGACTGCATGAGCAAAATTTGCTAAAATAATTACTATTATGACCAACAATTTTTGCTAACTTTTATTGATGGAGCCATACAAACAGACTTAAATCTATTTCCCCCTCACTTTCGCAAATTCAAATTCAGTTTCATCTATTCACCTATTCTTTAACACTATTCCTACCGACACTTCACGTGTACCTATTCCTACCGCGACATTCCCACGTAAGACAGGCTGCAAACTTTTCTCAGAAAATAAACAATGGAAAAAGAAGTGAATATTGAAAAATGTATTATACGCATATTTGAGGGAAATTTTAAAGGCGATTCAATTATGTTGTATATATGAAATTCTAATCAAAATTTTAAAACCGGTCATTTGACCGGTCGTGGTAGCAATAGTGTTAATATATATACAGGGTGTTAATCTACCTCTGGGCTGAAATGAAATGGGGGATTCTAGACGGTAGAATAAAACGAAAATCAAGAGTGACGAAATGTCGTTAAACGCTTCGTTAATTAATTATTAGCAGTTAAAGATTGCCCCAAATCAGCCAATCCACTGCAGCGCCGTCCGTTGGGCTCGCCGCGCACAGGCGAACCCAGGACCGTATCAACATGTATCATAACGCTTACCTCGTGGGGCGCAGAAAAACTTCTTTGTCGCGGATAATTGAAAATCAAAACTTCAGTCACTTTCCAAAACGTTGAATGACATTAAACCTGCTTACTCGCAAAATCCACAAGAACATGTCAAAACTCGCCCATTGGGATTTTCGAGTTAATTTCTTTTAAATAACAGTTTTTTTTATTTAGTTTTAAATGAAATATAGTTGTGAGTGTGTTTGTGCCACACGTATGTGGTGTTGTCGTGTGAGTGCAAAAGAAGAGAGAAAAGAATACATTTTAGTGCCGGTGTACATTATGACTGATTCGTGCACGTGTGTTCTATACCTTTTTATGGACACTACGGACGGGACAATCGCAATTTAAATGCGTGTAGGTGCTTCACTTTTGGGCAGAGTACTATCTGCTTTAAGAGATCATTGACCCTCTTTACTCGAAAATCCCAATGGGCGAGATTTGACATGCTGTTGTGGATTTTGCGAGTAAGCAGGTTTAATGTCATTCAACATTTTGAAAAGTGACTGAAGTTTTGATTTTCAATTATCCGCGACAAACAAGTTTTTCTGCGCCCCACGAGGTAAGCGTTATGATACATGTTGATACGGTCCTGGGTTCGCCTGTGCGCGGCGAGCCCAACGGCCGGCGCTGCAGCAGGATTGGCTAATTTGGGCAATCTTTAACTGCTAATAATTAATTAACGAAGCGTTTAACGAAATTTCGTCACTCTTGATTTTCGTCTTATTTTACCGTCTAGAACTCCCCATTTCATTTCGGCCCAGAGGTAGATTAACACCCTGTACATCGTGATAAGCTATCTCTGGACCGAAATGAAATGGGTGATTCTAGGCGCTGAGATAAAACGAAAATCCAGAGCGACGAAATTTCGTTAAACGCTTCATTAATTAGTTATTAGTAATTAAAGATTGCACAAAATTAGGAAATCCGCCTTGCAGTGCCGTCCGTTTGACTGGCCACGCACAGGCGAACTCAAGACCATATCGATATGGGAGTCACAACGCTTACCTCGTGTGGGTTCTTTATTTTTGTGTATTGTCTGCTTTAAGAGATCATTAACCCTTTTACTACTCGAAAATCCCAATGGGCGAGTTTTGACATGCTCTTGTGGATTCTGCGAGTAAGTAGCATTAATATCATTCAACGTTCATTCAATACTTTTTGGAAATTGACCAAAGCTTTGATTTTGCATCGCCCGTCGCTCAAGTGACAAACAAGTTTTTCTGCGCCCCACGAGATAACGAGCCTATAGTATTATACAGGGTGTTCGGTCGAATGTGGGCCAAAATTGAAGGAGTAACTCTATGTGACATTCTAAGACGAAAATCAAGAGTAACGATTTTCCGTTTGAGGCTTTGTTTATGAGTATAATTAGTTAAAGAAATTACTTAGAACGGGCCATTTGACGCCTGAGATCAGGCAACCGAGGCAACTCGGTAGGTAACGTCGCTGACTGCACGGTGATGCTCAGTCGTAACTACGTACGGAATACGACTTACCTCTGAACAGCTACAGAAATGCACGTATCGAAACACGTGTGTAAATGAATATTGTTACACCTACGTTAAGACAAAAAACGATCGTTCTGTGACGTCATTTTCCTGTCATGCGCAGAACAATGGGAACGATCGTTTTTTGTCTTAACGTAGGCGTAACAGGATTCATTTACACACGTGTGCCGATAGTTGGTACAGAATTTTCGACGCTTCCTCATTATTTTTTATAATTAAGGATATAGAGTAATTAATTGTAGTTTCTAACTTTTAAGTAATTGCAAGTGCTGATCGAATTTTGTGTTTTATCTTATATCGGTACTGCGCGTAACAAATCGTTCGGGATGTTCGGATCTGTACAATAAATAAAGAGTATTTCGAGGAGAAATTGTCGCGTGAAAAGTGTTTATTATTTATTAAGTTTTTAAATCGAGTGACAGAGATGTGAAAGAAGAATACGTAAAATTATGATGTGACAATTATGTGGATTTTAGCACATGTTACTGAATACATTGTATCAGAAACGTCTATAACCCATGTATTAGGGGGACCGGAAAGTAATGTCGTTTCTGCGCATGTTAATATTTGATCGTCATTTCTCAGCTCATTGTGTACTTCAAAATCATACCAAAGACATTTTAAAGTTATAGAGACTTGTTTATTTGTAAATAATTGAATTAAAATTTCTTTTGCAATTTTGAGTGATATAGCTAGCCAACTACCAGAAGAGGTAGGTATCCGACATTGCATGCTTTTTGAGTTTCGCAAGGGTAGTAACTCAACAGTTGCTATCAAAAACATTTACAATGTATACCCAAATGGATTAGACGTTCGTAAATGTCAGAGGTGGTTTGCTAAGTTCAAATCCGGTAATTTTGATCTTTTTGACTCGTATCGATCAGGGAGACCAACAACTTTAAACAATGACGTGTTAAGAACGGAAGTGGAAGCAAATCCATGTAAGACAATTGAGTAAGTGTTAGACTGTCTTAAACAATCTTGATCGACTATCTAAGAACATTTGCAACAGATTGGGAAAGTAAACAGAGCAGGGTATTTGAGTCCCGCATAATTTGTTCGAAGAGAACAAAGCTAACTGATCCACCACATGCAACCTACTGCTTTAACAGCATAATACAGAAGCGTTTTTTGATTGCTTGATCACTGGAGATGAAAGATGGGTCCTTTATGGGAATCCAAAACGCAAAAGGCAGTGGCTCTCTCCGAATGAATCGCCACGAAGTACTGCTAAGCCAGGTTTACACCCCAAAAAGGCCGTTTTGTGTGTTTGATGAAGTATTCGCGGCGTTATTCATTTTGAAGTGCTGAAATCCGGACAAACTGTGAATGCAGACTTTTACTGTGAACAGTTGGATCGAGTAAACTAATCTTCAATTGTAAAGTGGCTAGTGATTATTAACAGAAAAGGCGTTATTCTGCAACACGATAATTGCATGACCGCACTGTGCAAGACAGACCCTGGAAAAAATTAATGAATTGAGGTGAGAGGTTCTGCTTCACCCACCATACTCGCACTATGTTGCACTATCAGATTTCCATTTATTCCGATCTCTATAACACTTTTTAAGTGACAAAAGATTTGCAAATTTGGATGACATACAAAATGCCATCTCCAGATATTTTGCTCAAAAACTAATTGATTTTTATCAATCCAACATTGAAAATTTGCACACTAGATGGCAGAAGATTGTTGATAACGAGGGTGATTACATCATTGATTAAAAATAAAAACTCTTTAAAAATTTATGTGTAAGAAAACGACATTACTTTCCGGTCCCCCTAATAGTATGCCATTCCCGTAAACGTTGATAGGGTAATGAACTTTTCTGTGAAGAATTCAGATACTTGTGAAATCTTTCATAGAGAATCGTGACGTAGTTGAACTTTTCGTAATAATTGTAATATGTGTGAATTTTTTCGTAAAGAATTGTGATTTGTGTGAATTTTTTCATAAATAACCGCGATATGTGTGAGTTTTTTCGAAGATATCACAATATGCGTGAATGTTTCCATAGAGAATCGTGAAGTGTACGAAGTTTTTCGTAGAGAATCGTAACATGTGTGAATTTGTTGACGATTTTAGTATGTATTTCCTGCAGATTTATATGCGAACTGTTCCGGTGTTGTTTTCACTGAATGTGAGAGCTTTCAACTGATATTTACAGCGTTCGTATGAATAGATTATGTGTTAGTGCGAAACATTAATCCTCTCTGCTCGAAAATCTCACAGGGATTGTTTTGATATGTCCTTGTGGATTGTTGTCGAGTAGCTAGGTTTAATGATACGATTCTACGATTGTGCTTTAAAATGTGTCACGTGATCATGTGTCAGTTTTGAGTGTGAACGTGCATTTCTGTAACTGTTCAGAGGTAAGCCGTATTCCGTACGTAGTTACGACTGACAAGGGAACACCGCGAACTGTCATTCACGGATTTGAATGAAACTTTGTGGGATTGTAGAGTGATCTAAGACAAGAATAACGGTATGCTTCATTTGGGCCCAATCGACCTTTAAGGGTGTGAAAATTAACCCCAAAGTGAAATCGACACTTCCACTTTTCCGCGTATATCTCTTAAAGTACTAGAGATAGAGAAAAATGTTTTAGATAAAAGTTTAATGGTATAATGAGCGCTATAATTTTACCTTAAGAAAATTTTTTGTAAAGTCTTCCTATGACGATACACACTCGTAATCGTCATATATTACGATCTTTAACACTATTCCTACCGACACTTCACGAATACCTATTCCTACCGCGACATTCCCATGTAAGACAGACTACAAATTTTTCTCAGAAAGTGAACAATAAAAAAAGAAGTGTATATTGAAAAATGTATTATACGTATATTTGAGGAAAAGTCTAAAGTTTAGACGCGATTCAATTATGTTGTATATATAAAATTCTAATCACAATTTAAAAACGGTCATTTGACCGGTCGTGGTAGGAATAGTGTTAACAAGAAAAAGAAATCCGAGTATGTAACTTACCGTCTGTTGTTAGGCCGAAATCGCACGCGCGGTGTACGTTACGTCGTATATTTAGATAAGTTGGTGTTGCATAGTAAAAATAATATACATGGTTGAATTCAGAATAAAATACGTAATATTTTTAGTTATTATGAAAATGTAAAAATTGTTTAAAATAACGCAAGAAAAATTTTTTTTTTAACAAGGAAGACATTTCAAAAAATTTTCTTAAGGTAAAATTATAGCGCTTGTTATACCATTAAACTTTTATCTAAAACATTTTTCTCTATCTCTAGTACTTTAAAAGATATACGCGGAAAAGTGGAAGTGTCGATTTCACTTTGGGGTTAATTTTCACACCCTTAAAGGTCGATTGGGCCCAAGTGAAGCATACCGTTATTCTTGTCTTGGATCACGCTATAATCTCACAAAGTTTCATTCAAATCCGTGAATGACAGTTCGCGGTGTTCCCTTGTGAGCATCACTGTGCAGTCAGCGACGTTACCTACCGAGTTGCCTGCCGGTTGCCTGCTCTCAGGCGTCAAATGGTCCGTTCTAAGTATTTTTTTAACTAATTATAACTCATAAACAAAGCCTCAAACGCAAAATCGTTACTCTTGATTTTCGTCTTAGAATGTCACATAGAGTTACTCCTTCAATTTTGGCCCACATTCGACCGAACACTCTGTATATTATGTGTGCGCGCCGTTAGTTGTCTGGATCGGTAAAGTGCGCTGGGTTTTCTCAGCAGGAAATCTGAAGAGTGCGGAACTAGCTCGTGGTACGCAAACGGTTAGTAAAGGAACATAAAGAAAAAAAGAATATTGCCAATACAGTTTGACAACGATATTGTGAATGTGCTTTAGTATTTCTGAGACTGCACGTGATCAATGTTATTCCCGATACTTTTGGATGTTGACGATATTATTGATGGTGTGCGGGTCCCTTTGAGGTGGTACACAGTTCAGGATTACTTTTAAATAATCAAACCTCGGCTGATCGAGGTGAGTTATATTCAGACTGTTGATCAAGCGGACCGGAAATTGGAGCCATCTCGCCATTTCCCATGAATAATAATCCTGTCCTCCTATAGCTCAGGGCAAGTAGTGCGCTTGGCTCCCTACGGGCCACATTTCCTATCAATTTTTCACCCTGAGATCTAATTAACGGTAAACTGTACATGCCTTCGTTCATGCAGAACTGACCCGGGCGTTTTGAGCAATATTCAAATTTCGTCATAGTGAAACTCCGTTTATATAACTGAATAATCGAACCGTTCGAAATAGTAGAAGTATGTATTATAGTTTACGTAGATTCCAATAAACATTTGTGCTTAACCCTTTCACGACGGGTACCGTCTATATACGGCAGTCATTTATTCGTTCGCAGAGACTGATACTATGCATATACGATACTGATTTTATTGTTAGAGAAATAAAGTATTTTTCTTAGTAAGAGTGTTCTATCCTACGGAACAAAAGCGGAAAATTTTCATATTAAAATTATTAAAAAATAGTATGTAATAAATACTATTAAAATTATAATAAGGATTTACTCGTTTAATTCCTTGCACTCGAGAAGTGGCTCATAGTCGTCCAATAATACTAATTTCTAATAACAATAAAATTTCAGAAATTTTCAAGTGCCAAATTATTTACTAAGATTCGTTCATATAGAACTTCGTCTAGTTTAGTTAAATAATGTACTAAAATTTACTCGTGTGACTATTTAATCCCTTGGGGATTTGAACATTTGCGAAATTATCATTCGGTGACTCAGAATTACTTTTCGAGTGTAAAGGACAAAAATTAATTTAAATAAATAAATAAATAAATAAATATTTATATTATTGTTTTATTTCAATAGCGAACTCAAAATAAAGCTAGTACAAGCATTAGGCAACACAGAAAATGGTGGCAAAGTATGGTTCAATCGTGCCGTCGAGAAAGACGACAAAGTATGGTGGTTAGTCGCGCTATTGCGAAAAGTAGCGAAGTATGGAACAGATGCGCTGTCGCGAATTAAGGGGCCATTCTACTGTGACGGCCCGAAAACAAGACGATGTTTGGGAATTTTTTGTGGGTAAACTATACAACATATCATTTTCTGGCTTAGGATATTTGTTTATTATAATCTTAAGTTTATTTAAAAATTTTTGCGAGCCAGGAGAGCATATGTGTGTGAAATTGCAGAACGTTTTTTATGACGTCGTAAAACAAACAGCCTTCTATGGCTGCCATGATTCCAGCTGTGTAGTGATTTGAAAACAGAAAATAAACAAGTTTCTTAATCTGTATGAGCGTGGCTATCGTCGGTACCAGAATGGTTTGAAAAAAAAATGGCGCTGGTCTAAAGAAAAATTTTTTAATTTTGGTAAAAAATCGGAATGTTTTACGTTCCCAAAATTCGGAAAAAATTCCAATCGAAGCAATTCTGTTAGGGACGAAAATGACACATCTAATGAACACATCTGCCAAGCGGCAAGTGAATCGGTCAATCCGTTATGCAACTATCGTGGCAGCCATTTCCAAAAATGTGGTTTTGAGAAAAACGCGTTTAAAGTTTCAAGTACTGTTTAGGTGTATATAGAAAGTTTTGATCATACTTATAAGCTAATTAGCTATCCAAGGGCCGTACAGTACACCTTCCTTCTCTTCCTAGAATTCCTATAGTGTTGATGCTGCAGTTCTACGAGCTGTCCGAGCCTCTTTCGACGCCTATTGGCTTTTTATCGCTACGTGCCGTTTGCGGATGTTATCGCGATTATCAGCGAAAGTTTTGGTTATTGGGCCAATTACGATTCCCATACAGAGTTCTTCATATTTTCAACCGAATCGGTGTTTCGTAAAATGGCTAATCCATAATATGTGGTCAAATCGTTGATATCGGCTAGCTTCCCGGATCCTTTTCCTCCTATACCTTTATTCTTTTTCTTCACACTTCTCAATCAAGTTCCAAACCTTTTCTTCACGTGTAGAACACATTCAAGCTTCTTCACTATCATATTATCGTAAGGATTCAAATCTATAATAGAGTTCCGGGCTTGCCGGGGTAAGCCGACCGCTCAGCTAGCTTCGTGTGAAGGCACATAACATCGTTAATTTTTCGAATTCTGTTAAATCCCTTTGGGAACAAGTTTTTAACATGTTAAAGTCTAAGAAAATGCAAAAAAAAAATTCGAGTTTTTCAATCCGTCACAGTAGAATGGCCCCTTAACCCTTTCGCTTCGAGCGCCGCATATATACGGCATCCAAATGTATTTTAATCATTTTAAAAGTCTTTTCATATTAAAAATGTAAATATGCTTGTTACATTAAAGTAATGATTGTTTTGTTCAACATAGTTGTTATTGAACACTTGGAAGAACGTATGTACAGATATCACGCATAATGTGCATATTTCTAACACGAATTTCCGTTCAGAGACGATACTTTAGCGGATTGAAAGTTAAAAAGCTTAACTGATCAGGCACTGTGGAAATTTCGTTGATAGAAATGGAGTTCATGTAAACGAGGTATCACTGTACGTAAAAATTACTTTTTACAGTTATTGGAGAAATAATCTATTTTTGGAATAACAAATGTTTTCTGAATTATTTATTATATTAAATTTTTTATGCAGCGTCAGATGTTTATATTATTATTGTTTTTATTAGTACTGATTTCTTTTTAATTAATTAAGACAAGTTTTCAATTAAGAAATAAATATTATTTTTTCAATATCAATCAATACTTCAATTTATTATTTAGCAATCGAATGAAGAACGTAACATCAATTATTTTTGAATTATTATTTGGAATAAATTTCAACTAACAAGGAAAATTTGCGAACCCGGAAATTCAACAAGATATAAAACTTCGTGTACAGGTAGAGTAATTTAAAACATGTTTCTCTTAAAAAATGTCTTTATTTAGTGTATCAATCATTTGAGAGATTGTAAGTAGAACAGTAATGATACTGATTATAAAAATGTTCAAAACAGAAATACTCGCCACACAATGAGAACATCTTATAAAAACGGGCTCTCCACAAACACTATAGATAGGCACTCGTTTCTGGTTTTTAAAATAACAAAAGTCCACAGGATTTCCAAAGACTCCAGAATGCACTTCTAAATATCCGCTTTTAAACCAAGCATATCTAAAAAGGTCCTTTGGAGTGCCATTGTCTCCAAAGCCTACAGTCTTAAATTCATATCATGTACAATAGCTTTCCTGTCACAGGCATCTTCGAGCTCTTGAAGTACATATTGCGTGATGAACATTAGTTTATCTGTATTTTATTCACCTTTTTCTATACTCTCGGACCACCTGTACAACTGTTGCAAAGATTTAACTTTACGAAAA
>JAOPTO010000570.1:0-32976 GCA_033822845.1 Tetrapedia diversipes | reverse complement strand
TGACTGTGTTGACAGAGTTGATTTGACAGACTGATTCGACTGACTTGATTGAGTTGGCTGAGTTGACTGAGTTGACTGAGTTGACTGAGTTGATTGAGTTAACTGTCTTGATTGAGTTGACTGTCTTGATTGAGTTGACTGAGTTGACTGAGTTGACTGAATTGACTGAATTGACTGAGTTGACTGAGTTGACTGAGTTGACTGAGTTGACTGAATTGACTGAGTTGACTGAGTTGACTGAGTTGACTGAGTTGACTGAGTTGACTGATTCGACTGACTTGACTGAGTTGACTGAATTGACTGAGTTGACTGATTCGACTGACTTGACTGAGTTGACTGAATTGACTGAGTTGACTGAGTTGACTGAGTTGACTGAGTTGACTGTCTTGATTGAGTTGACTGTCTTGATTGAGTTGACTGTCTTGATTGAGATGACTGTCTTGATTGAGTTGACTGTCTTGATTGAGTTGAGTGACTCACCCTGCATTACGTCTTCTTTCCTTTCTCCTCTGTTTTAGTGTCTCATCGACAGTATGGTAATTAGTGATAGGTTAAGTTGTTTTTTAGATTCCGTGACATAATTTGGCATTTTTCAGATACTTTAGAGTATCTTCAACGTGCTTCTGCGATATCAAGGCTGCAAGTGGAATTAATTTTCTATGAAATCATAAAAGGAACAACAGAAAAATTTATCGCTGCAAAAGATTGTGAAACAAGATACATGAAAGAGAACGAATTCTCCTTTTACCCTCCAAATCGCGACCTCTACCTTCTGCTCGTGCAAGAATTCCAAACAGCGCGATAGAGAGACTCTACGTTGTCGTTTCAAGGTTACGGCTAAGAGATAAGCCTAATCCGAGTTCGGAAGTTGGCGATAGCTGGCCGTGACGTTGATACGCACGCGTTCTTTCTCCGTTTGCAAAACTTCGAGTACCGCAGGGCCTGTCAACCGCATCTAACGATGAATTCTTTCCTCCCAGTCGCCGGGCCCTGAAGCGATAGAACCTTTGCCAAAGGGAACCGCAAGAAACAGCCCTTGTAAGCCTCTTACGTTTCTGTTTTTCCTAGATACCGTGACGGCCTATCGTCAATCCAACGCCAACCGATTATCATATAATCCAGAAACCTGAACTTAAACTTTCTCTATGGATTTGTGATGCCTACTGACCTATTGATGCTGATGGATCTAATTATAGGTAATTTCTGCTTTAACAACTTTAGTAGAGCAAGAGATGGAACACAGATGTGAATAAAATAAAAGAGAAGTGATTAGAATATTGATAAATGTATATTTAAAATAACTTAACAGTAACAACTTAAACGACTTTACAACTTTGCAACTTCAACGTTCAGAATCACACTCTTTCTACGTTCACAGTCAAACTTTTTTTGACTTCACAGTCATACTTTTTCTGCCACAAGTGTAATTCTGCCAGTTTGCAAGTATTCTTGCAAGCACTCATTTCCTTTCTCTTTAATTCTAATTCTTTCTCACTCGATGCATTCGGTCGCGTTCACCAAAAATTCTCAATCGCGACATTTTCTCAAGTACTCATCTTTCGCGCCTTAGAAACGCTCGAAAATTACTGTAAAAATAATTATTAATAACGTTGGACGTAAAGAAAATCTCGCGTTCCACCGCAATTTCCTTATTTTCCGAATGCAATGAACACGAGCTACCGGCAACGCTCTGATTGGCCGATTACGCTTTTATCGCTCAATGCTTGAAACGATGCAATAACGGGATTGGGAATTAAAACCCAGAGGCAAACGAAACTCTTGATCTTTCGATGCCCTTTTTTTTCCGCCGAACCGGAAACGTATAAAAACATATTTTGCAACGATTGCAGAAATTTCAGTCGACTTCAACCTTTTCGCCAAGTTATACAACCTTTTCAGAATCTCTGTCGTTGTATAATGCCGTATAAATCATTCGTTTTTTAAACAACTTTAAACTTTAAAATTTTAAAACTTTAAACACAACTAAAGTAAAACGATAACTAAAGTTTTTCAAAATATAATAAACATATTAATTGTCCGTTACATTATTAATAAATTCCACGAAATCCAAAAAAGTTAAAAGATTTTTTAGTATAAACATAAAATACAGAAATATATATATTATATAATAAATATGGCGATTGATTTGATGATAGCATATGATATTGACTTGATGATAGCATAATACAGTTATTGGGTTGGAGGGAAAGTTCTGTCGTATTTTCCGTTTCCGTTAATTCATGTGGACCCCAAACACTTTGCTTTAACACAAACCCAACAGATTTAATGTGATCTCCAACAGTTGTATGATGAATGCCAAACTCTTCTGCAATTTCTCGACTTGTTAAATGTGGATTATTTTCCAACATGGATCGCAAAACATCATTATCGATCTTGGATGGTCGTCCGGATCGATCACTTTCTTGGAGGCTCAGATCCCCAGAACGAAATTTGCTAAACCATCTTCGACAAGTACGAACATTTACAATATCTTTTCCAAATACCTCACATAAATTTTTACATGCAACCGATGCGTTGCTTCCTTTTTGGAATTCATACAAAATGCAGTGTCGTAAATGCATTTTATCTACTGACATGTTTTTCACTTTAAATATCACAAGTAAACGATGAACGGTAAAAAAGGACTCCTTTTATATTATACAGCAGGAAAAAAAAAAAATTCCCAATGACTCACTAGCCAGATGTTTCTTTTATTTACAAGAAAAATTACCTGCCTATTTAAAATACGACAGAACTTTCCCTCCAACCCAATATATAGCTGCTGTTATCACACACATTAAAACCTATTAGCTGTAAATATACATTGTTAGTATAATTATAACGTAACCTAATTAATATTAAATTTAATCTCATTAATAACAAGTAGCAAATTACCGTTGCACTTGGAAAACTTTTCAGTTGTCCTTTTTGCACGCTTCTAACGCACACAAAGAAGAATAAATTGTTCCGCCTTCGTTTAACTATCCAATAAACACACGAAGATCTAGGCAGCTACAATATTTTCTGGTTTAATGAATTTTACGACAGCAGTGCGAATGCCAGAGATTTCATCCAGATTTGCAGGCCGAAAACGCGCCCGTGCACAACAAAATTAATAACGCTTGTTACAAATTTAATTACACGTTATTAATTTATACGCATACTTCGCGCAACTGGAAGGCCTCAAATTTTAAACGGTTTTATTGCTGTAATTTATAATTGTAATTACGGTGTGCGTGAAATATGAAGTACACTGTACGTACCACAGTAAACACTTAAAATAAAAGCAATTACTCTGGTTTTCCAGTTTACGCTGTTATCGTATGCCAACTTAAGGCTTCGCAAACTATTTATTATCATTAAAAGTGTTTCTCTTTGAAACACTGTGTTTTCGTAACGAAACACCTGTCACCGTAATTGGAATTTTATTTAAACGGTTGCATTAAATAAAATAAATTGTACAACGCGTGTAATATCATTCAGTGAATTAAATATTGAGTATTATTTGCAATAGATAATGAGATATATGCCAATATTATAATAAATATACTGGGTTGTTCGGAAAGTAATTTCGTTTTTTTCTAACACAGGGCTTAATTGTATTTTTTCATAGCCAACTTCACACTCAAGCCGCATGGTCATTATATATATTTGACAGCATATATAGCAAGGCTTGCTTGTGAAAAATTTCGATTGATTCTACCCAGTAGTTTTTGATTGGTGCCCTATCAAATATGGAAAATAAAAAGCAACATTTTCGACATTTTTTACTTTTTTACTATCGAAAAGGTAAAAATGCTGTTCAAGCAAGGAAAAAATTATCCGTTGTGTATGGAGAAGATGTATTGACAGAACTCCAGTGCCAAAACTGGTTTACAAAATTTCGATCCGGCAATTTTGATGTTGAAGATGCACCACGTTCTGGAAGGCCAGTTGAGGCTGATGAAGACACAATGAAGGCATTAATTGATGCAAATCGACGAATAACAACTCGTAAGATCGCTAAGAGATTAAATTTATCGAATTCGACCGTTCATGATCATTTGAAACGCCTAGGTTTAATCTCAAAGCTCGACATATCATAAAAAGAAACGATATTACTTTCCGAACAACCTAATATATGTCAATAGATATGTCACATATTATATATCATGTAACATTTACACATAATTATCTTATTATAATACACGCTATATATAAACATTACTTAATGCATTAAATACTAAATATTAAATAAAACACGTAATTATATTGTTTTGCAGATGATTATTTTATAATAATTATATTATTAATTAAATTTATAACCATATAATAATTCAGTCATGTTAAAATAAAGTGTAGTGTTGCGATTATAATTACATCCATGTACATAATTATAATATTATACCAGATAATATAACAAAAGAATGTTGAAATTATTTTTCCTATAATTACAAAACACTTTATTACCTTTCCTTTTTGGATACGCTTCGCTATAAAGCTTCAGCGACAAAAACGTGGACCAACGCCTCGTTTTCAGCATTCCGGTGCTTCGCATTATCAATATTAATAGAGAGGGGAACGAATTTTCCTTTCAAACTTCGGAATTGAACTATAAACTCCATTTCACGCGGAGCACAAAGCCGTGACTGCGATGGCTCCTCGTTCCGCCGCGAAACAATACCAAAAAACGGGGAGGGATCCGTTGTTTCTTTTAATTATCCGTATCTACAGCCGGGATCGAGGATAAACTTTGATCGCATTAAACGATCCACAAGGTTCCGAAGGAAGAACGAGGAGGAGTAGCCGGGAATTGGGTTAAGAAACTGGTTTATTCTCCCTTTTGAAGCTATCCCCGATCCCCCGTCGATTTATCAAGTACAGATTTAAACTCGTCGGAAGAAAGACCGAGCTATGTGCCCCGGAAACTTCCAGCGATGCCCATTCTACGGACGTTCACTTCGAATTATCCTCGAGTTACGACAGCCCTGCTCTGATTATCGATCCCTCTTATCCGTGTGGCAGGGGCGACCATAACATTGTTCTCCCGTCTGAGGATTCTTACATCTGTTCGGTTTAAGGGAGGCTACGGAGAGGCGAGAAGATTGAATGATTCGTAAAATTCTTTAGAATCAGGAAAATATTCTGCGATGCATCGTTGCAATACTAAACGGTGAATAGCGTTTGTATTATATTTGTATTATGCTATATTTTGTTAATTCCTAATAATATACAGTTGAAGACGAAAGTTGAAGATCAAAGGGTCAAAGAAAATAAATAATTCAATTAATAAAAAAAAAGAGTTTAGTATTTTACCGTAATGTTAATAAAAATTAATAGGTAAACAGTATTTACGAATCATAAAATTATGTTTTACACTGCCCCGTCGTCTTAAACTTTCGTTCGTTACTGTAAATAAATTAATTAATAAGGAATAGCACGGCAAATAAAATTTATATTCTATATTATTCAATAAATAGTGTTCCACCATAATGGCAATAAAGATGGATAGATAAACAGTATTTGAGAACCATAAAATTATGGTTTACATTGTTCGATCGTCTTAAACTTTTGTCCGCTACTGTAAATTA
Source organism: Tetrapedia diversipes (assembly GCA_033822845.1). NCBI lineage: Eukaryota > Metazoa > Arthropoda > Insecta > Hymenoptera > Apidae > Tetrapedia > Tetrapedia diversipes. The sequence continues at coordinate 27,406 of JAOPTO010000570.1, read as the reverse complement.
ATTAATTAAAAAGAAATAACAGTATAAATAAAATTTTTATTCTGTGCTAAACAATAAATAGTGTTCTACTATAATTACAATAAAAATGAATAGATAAACAATACTTGCGAACCATAAAATTATGTTTTACATTGTCCTGTAGATTTAAACTTCTGTTCGCTATTATAAATAAATAAATAAGAAATAGCACGATAAATAAAATTTATATTCTATGTTATTCAATAAATAGTGTTCCACCATAATGATGATAAAAATGGATAGATAAACAATATTTGCGAACCATAAAATTATGATTTACATTGTTCGAGCGTCTTAAACTTTTGTTTGCTACTGTAAATAAATTAATTAATAAGAAATAGTACGATAAATAAAATTTATATTGTATACTATTCAATAAATAGTGTTCCACCATAAAGATGATAAAAATGAATAGTTAAACAATATTTGCGAACCATAAAATTATATTATGCACTGACATGTAGTTTTAAACTGTTGTCCGCTAATGTAATTGAATGCTTATTAACCAAATTTTAATTAAATAAAATCAAGCAGTTGAATTAGAAACACAACGAAGTGGATAATTAAAAATTTTCCACCGTTGTTTTCATTATAAATTAGTTACTGTTATTTCGTTTCTGTAGCAAACAAATTTTAATTGAACAAAATCAAGCATTAACATATCTTCGGTATAAATTAGTTACCGTTATCTTTTTCTGAAATGAACAAATTTTAATTGAATAAAATCAAGTAGCAACATGTCTCCAGTATAAATTAGTTATGCTTGTTTCCTTTCTGAAGCAAACAAATTTTAGTTGAATAAAATCAAGCAGCTACGTGTCTAGATGTAAATTAATTATCCTTATTTTCTGTCTGAAATAAGCAACACTTCGTTACATCAGCGCGTAATGGTTTATTCATGCACAAATTCGGTGTAGCCACAAATTCTTTTTTACCTAAGAAGCACGCCATTTTGCTCGTTTCTTCGCGCATCCCAAGAAACTCAAGGAACGACGAAAATGGCGTCCTTTCTTCGCGAAGAAAAGCTTCTTATCCTCGATGCGCCCGCATCAACGGAGACGCTCGATGCTTTTACGGATTTATTTAGCGTAACCTTTTCGACTTCTCGAATTTTCCTGCCTTCGTTCGACGAATGCAATCAAACGGATGGCGTGATTATCCAATGAAATGAATTGGAACGCGCCAAAACGCAATACCGTCTTCTGAATCTTCAAATTTCCGACATACTTGCTAAGCTCGTAAAAAGTAGTGCATTTGAAACACGATAGAACAAGCTGCTTTAAGCGTAACTGACTCATAAAATTGATCAAATATTTTCTCATCGTATTCTCTGTTTCGTTTAAACATGATTGTCAAACGTAAAACGTATCGATTTATTATAACTTTGAAATATATTGATTTTAACCCTCTATGGGCCCGTGTAACTTTCAGATCACATGCTAATTTATTGAGATTTTAACAAATAATTTATTTATTTTTTCATGAGATGGCGTATACATATTTAAATATATAAAAATAATTGTGTGTCTGTCTGTCTGTACTCGATAGATTCAAAGACCATACATCCAATCGCCGTGAAAATTTGGGAAATTATTGTGATACATATACCTTATTTGGTTACCATAGAATATGTAAAGTATGATGATAAAGGTGTGAAAAATGTTTGTGTGGATGAGTGAGTATGACAGTTTGGAGAGAATGACAAAAGGTGAGTGTTATCGTTTATATGTGTTATGAGTGGTGCGCGGTATGATCATCTAATTGTTGTGTATACTGTATGACTGAAGAAGGCGGGAGTGGAGAGACAGAGTGCGAACGAATCAATCCGTAACGGACGATCGTAGAGTAAAAAGCGAGTAATAAAGAGTGAGTTATATAGAGAGAGTGTGTAAAGAGTGTAATTAAAAATAGTGTTATCACCTTATTATTATCATTATTATTATTACAATTATATTTGTTATACTAAAAAACGTTATTAGTTATTTAATCCACCAACAATTATTACGTATATCCCCGGGAAGGTTTTTGAAAATTTTTTTTTTTAAATCAGAGTTGGGGTTTTAGGTGCTCCCGAACAAATATACCAAAAATATCAAAATAACATTTAATTAGTAATTATTAATAATAATAAATAATCTTGAGAACCTTTTTTCTACAATAATAGTAATTGTTTCGGAAAATTTTGCGAACTGGTCAAATTGACGGGTCCGGTAAACCTAGTTACTTGTACATACAATGTTCTATAATGTAAAATTGTTTAAACTGAAGAATTTCGTTTTGTCCGCTACTATACATTAATTCTATAGTATTCTTGAAATATCATATTTTGAGTACTGTGCTTACAGAGTTAAGTAATGATTGGACAACGGAGTTAAAAAATTTATTTATTTATCAAATCGATGGTAAACCAAATTTTTACCAATACAACAGTAGCGACATGAACAGCGAACAAATCGATAAGGAAGAAAAGGTTTACAATGAACAAGATATTAATATTAGAAAAGTAGTATTGCACAACAGAATTATATAAGATATTTCGATATTTTGTGGAAAATTATATAAGATATTTAAAGTATAGTATACACTTATAGAAAGTTATACAGATATCTGTTTAGGTTCCATTCCTATAGATGATCGTACAAAATTTCGAATTTGCGTGACGATTTCACAGTCTGTTCGTGATAATCTGAATGCTAAACGGAAAACTGAAGGAACAGCTCGGAACTTTAGTGGTGTTTCGATATATTTTTTTTTGGAATCTCAACGAAATCTCTGACGTTTCGAATAAGAGACGACGAACTGATCGTGGACCGTAAAATAGAATCCATCTGTTTTTACGCGAGACGGGATATTTTAAAAAGTTCGTTCTCATTGAAAGGATCCTCTTAAATTTTATAGTACGCGTAACTTTCGTAGTTAAAGAAAAGGAATAAAAGTATTACGTAAACTGTTTCTCTTCACCGAGAGAGATCGTTTTATGCGAAACGTTTGATATCAGACAATACTGTTCGAAGAACAGTTAGAATCGAAGATCGTTGAAGCCATTGTACACGAAATTCAACAAAAGTCAACGTAAGTATTTATTCAGATGTTGTCGTTCATTATTCATCGTTGTAATTAGCAGAAAATATTGTTTTAAATGTACTTTAACATGTTCAAAAGCAACAAATGCACAATACACGTGACAATAATTTATGCAACAGAAATTTACTGAAGATCGTTGAAGCCATTGTATACGAAATTCAACAAAAGTCAACATAAGTATTTATTCAGATACTATCGTTGATTATTCATCGTTGTAATTAGGGGAAAATATTGTTTTAAATATATTTGAACATGTTTAAAAGCAACAAATGCATAATATATATGACAATAATTTATGCAACAGAAATTTACTGGAGATCGTTGAAGCCATTGTATACGAAATTCAACAAAAGTCGACGTAAGTATTTATTCAGATGTTGTCGTTCATTATTCATCGTTGTAATTAGGGGAAAATATTGTTTTAAACATATTTTAACATGTTTAAAAGCAACAAATGCATAATATATATGACAATAATTTATGCAACAGAAATTTACTGGAGATCGTTGAAGCCATTGTATTCGAAATTCAACAAAAGTCAACATAAGTATTTATTCAGATACTATCGTTGATTATTCATCGTTGTAATTAGGGAAAAATATTTTAACATGTTCAAAAGCAACAAATGCACAATATACGTGACAATAATTTATGCAACAGAAATTTACTGAAGATCGTTGAAGCCATTGTTTACAAAATTCAACAAAACTCAACATAAGTATTTATTTAGATACTATCGTTGATTATTCATCGTTGTAATTAGGGGAAAATATTGTTTTAAATATATTTTAACATATTCAAAAGCAATAAATGCACAATATGCATGACAGTAATTTACTTTAACACTAGAACTACCAGAGCAGTCAAAACGACCAATTACTGATTACTCGTAGCAACCTTATAAATTTGATGGATTTTTCTTTTTTTGTTTTTTCTTTCCTTTTTCTGTATGTAGAGTAAGGTTGCTCAAGTCGTACCACTTGAATTTTGAACGAACTATTGCGACAGCAACGCATAAAATCACAAACAAATATACATTTGAGTTAATCAGATGTTCTACCAATTTCGTTGTAATAAATAACAACAATATTAACACAAGTTTTGATTAACACGTCTAATTTCTATTTATTTGATAAATTCTAAGTTTTGTACGGATTTTTCCTTAAGGGATACGACTTGATCAATCTTACCCTAGATATTATATAATATAAAGGGCTTCGGTCTGTTTATGAATAAATAAATAAAAGGTTCACTGTAGTAAAGCTTCTAAAATTTACTATAATTTTCAGCAGAAGGTACAAATAAAGATTTCTTTTCTATTTATTCGATACTTTTTCACGCAATTTTCAATTTTATCGTTTCCGTAGAAATAGGTACACTTTAACCGTCAGGTAGTACTGGTGTTAAAAATGTAAAATTCCTAATGCATACGAAATGCATCATTGATTAACTTTCGAAAATGTTTCGTCGCGTTTCGAATTATTTTCTTCGAAATAAAAAAAAAAAAAAAAATGGTAAAAATTGACTAACTTTGAATATTTAGAATGCTATTGTATTTTTTAGCTTTTAATACCCGTCGGATCCCGGTTCCACATTTTACTGTTCTTTTTATTTCAACGGTTAGTCCACAAACGCGTCAATCATACCAATAAAAATTTCAAAAACCTTTCCACCGATTTCCATACAGAACGATCTTCTGCGGAAATATCAGAAAGAGAATAACGCTGCGCGGAACAAACATCTACCCGCAATTCGTGCAACTAAAATTGTCCTGTTGTTTCGAAAAGCTTAAAAAAGCACTTACAGTGCCTGCAAGTAAAATTTCGAGAAACAGTGCGACGAAAGGCTGAACGAAATGTAAAAATCGATTACCAAATGTATGGAAAATTAAAAAAAAAATAAAAATTAGAAGCCTAAACGTTGACGTTACTACCAATTAATTCATAATTAACTTATTAATAATTTTAAAATAAATATTATACATTATTACCTAAAAAGAGGTACCACCTGTACGTAAAATCTTTTTTCAATTGTCACCTCAAAAAGATAAAAATAAAAAATATAATACACAGGATTTTTCAAGTAAATCTTTCACTGCGCTTCTCAATATTTTATTCGGTTGGAAAAAAATGTAATCCTGGTATCGATTATTTAGTTACTGTGCTGTGTCCATTATTCTATGTTCCGATTCCAACGTTTGGTGAGCTTTTTGTGGCGTTTTCATAGAAAAATGCTCGTTTGATCGAAAAAAGTAATACGTACGTTTTCTGACTTCAACGAACTAACCAATATTTTATTTTGTAAACCACCAAAAAGTTTACAATATAGTGGTATCGTTTTTCAAAAGTACAGAGGTTGAAAACGAAATTTTTCAGCTAATCTTCTTTAAACTTTTCTTTTTCATACTTTTAACACAATTTTCTATAATTTTAATTACTACAGCATTAAAAGGGTTTCAACCCTTAATAAATCATTAATAATTCAAATAACAGTACATAGTATAGCATTTTTTTTTCAAACATTGCTTGAGTCTAGCAGTGTACGGTTCCCCCTCAATTTTTCCAACTACCGAATATATCATACAAATATAATAATTTCGCTGAGCTTAATAATTTCTGATAAATTATTTCAATACAAAATTGCTCAATTTGTACCAACAACTACATTCCAATAGAATTAAGTAATTTGTGAGCATTAAACCCGTGTTAATTATTATTGTTAATTAAACCACTAATTATTAAAAAAAAAATTGTCATAAACAGCGATACACAGGCTGCTGTTTATCTTAACCTAGCCAAGAACCAAAGTTACCTTCACATCGATCAAGTTGACTTTTACTCAATATTTAGAGGATCGTTAGTTTAAGAAATATCTGAGAAAAAGAATAATTCTTATTATACAATGTTTTGATTAATAAAAGACACTGTTGTCATATACATTAAATGAAAAAGAAACGCAGAGAAAAAAAAGAAACGACACATCGGTAACAGGAAAATTATATTAACGGAACAAAGAAAAAACAAAAGAATACGGAATGATCAAACAGGTGATCCAACTCGCTCCGGCTACATTACGTTAGAAACACGCATACCAACAAGGATTATAAAATCCAAAAAAATGAAAGAAATTTATGAACACTTAGCATTTACAATCGACTATCCAACGATTCGACCCAAGAAGACGTCCCCGTTTGTTGTCCAACCGGCTTCAACGTATTGCTGTGAGCTAGCTTTGAAGCTCGAGGTCACGGGTAAACCGGAAGGGACAATATCTTTTCCTTCTGATAATAATGGTAACCTTCGCGAGGCGATCCTCCAGGAGCGAGCTTATCTCTATCGTCTGTCCTTCTTTATCCCGTTACCTGTGTGTTTGTGTACAGTCGGTCGCATAAGTATTCCTCTACATATCGTACTTGGTACAGTATACAAGCAGAGGAGAAGAAATACATAACTACAATGGCTTCAAAAAGTATTCGTACACTGTATTATAAGAAAATTCATCTCCTTCTGAAATTCTGATTTTAATAAAACTTTACGTGTATACAGAGCATGGTGTATCCTGCGTGGAGCAATTCTTTTGGCGGCAGAATATTTTTTAAGGGTGCTGATAACGAATCTCAAAGTTTCAGCGATTTTTCAAGCTTTGAATATAAGCTTTTCTCTGTTCTTTTTTTATGGTAGGGCGATAGGGTATTAAAAATTAAACATTTGCTATTTGAAAAGTTTTGCTTCATCGAGTACCATTACAAAGTTATCTTTAAAAAATGAGAGAAAACTCAGAAACTTCAACGCTGGTTTCACCCCTTTAAAATGGCATTTAGATGAAAACAAGAGATTAATTCATACGTATACTATTACGATCTACATACCCACAAAGTTTTATTAAATACTTCTATCAGACTTAGAATTTCAGGGTTAAACGAATTTATTTGTGACATAGTGTATGAATATTTTTTGGAGCCACTGTACATAAAATCATAACTAAAAATTACACAAAAATTAATCCTTATTAATAGGAAATAGCTTTTGTTAACAGTCGTCTCACCAATTACTATCTTTTTATGCGACATATATTTTTGTATATCCTTTAATGCACTTCGATCCTTTCTTGTTCACTAATGGGGATTTACGCCGTTCAATGATTTAAATAAATTAAATAAATTAAATAACTTAATATTTATACAGCCTTTTCAACAAGACGAGATATCAAATGCGACGACTACACTTGATATACTATCATATATCTACACTGATATCAATGTAGAATATAAACATAAATTTTTTTTAAACAGAATTTTTTGGTTCGCAAATATTGTTTGTACATTCATTTTAATTGTCATTATGGTAGAACACTATTTATTGAATAGCACAGAACACGAATGTAACTTAACCTATAACCTACTGAATCACCAAATTGAAGAATACCAAACAATATACTAAATTATAAAATTATTTATTCACGTAGGTTTATGGAAAATTATTTTTTAACAACTGTGTAAAATAAGAATATACAGTAGCGGACAAAAATTTAAGACGACAGGACAATGTAAAACATAATTTTATGATTCGCAAATATTGTTTATCTATTTATTTTTATTGTCATCATGGTAGAACAGTATTCATTGATTAGCATAGAATACAAATTTTATTTATACTGAAATTTCTTATTAATTCATTCATTCATTTTCTTTGATTCTTTGTTCTTAAACTTTTGTCCACTACTGTATGCGTGCGATTATATCTGACTTTCTACCTTACGCCGAAAAACTATTGACCCGGGCGCCGTTTGATCCTCTCGGGCTTTGATAACTCTCGACGGAGAAGCGTGCAAAAAGCAGGACAAGAAGATACGAGAACACGATAAACGGATACGTATCTGGACCCTTCGACAGGAATCTCTTTGAAAGCAGAAGAATATTAAAATTTCATAATGGCTACCGGACGGCAACCGAAGCGATTCGACGATGCTCGCTCCTTGTCCTGCAACTTCTCCATAGAAAGCGTCGATCTTATTTTTGTTATAATACCAACTTACAATACTATCATTTACGATACTACTATCTACGTTTAATACTCACATTTGCAATACTAATTTTTGTTGCCCGTGAATGCTAAGGGTGGCCTGTCTTGAACTGACAAGGGAAGTTTGCGAACCCGGAAATTAAAAAAAATATGAAACTTGGTGTACAGGTAGAGTAAATCATCCATAATACATACCTATTTTTTGTTCGTGCCCAATGTCATTTTCAAGGGGTGATTTCACCCCTTAAAGAGAATGGAGAATTATCTTTCTTCTCGAATATCTCGAGAACGGTGAGAGATATTAAAAAAGAGTTTAAACAAAAGTTGAATGCTATTTTTATGTTTACAAGAATGTATAAAAATATTTTTCGAAAAATCGATATTTTTTGAAATTTAAGGTCTGGTGGAGGGGGTAACTAAAAAAATATCGATTTTTCGAAAAATATTTTTAAACATTCTTGTAAACATAAAAATAGCATTCAACTTTTGTCTAAACTCTTTTTCAATATCTCTCACCGTTCTCGAGATATTCAAGAAGAAAGATAATTCTCCATTCTCTTTAAGGGGTGAAATCTTTTTTCCTATCATTATTTGTTTTTATTATATAATATGCAGATGCTGCCAGTAATAGATTTTGTTCAGACATTTTTAAAGTCTGTACATTGACATCCATATGTGGCAAAAGTTAATAACGAACTGCTCATGAATTCAAAGGGAACAAGCTTGTAATTCTTCGCGAAGTGTCCGCGAGCTCCAGCCTGGATATGCTGCAGTTTCCGTTGGCGAACTGTTTTCTTCAATGTGGACGCGGCTTTACATTAACAAGAATAACCATAACTCTTGCCAATTTCTATACGTGCAGGTTAGACAGTCAGTCATCAATTCGGTTCATTGTATCGTGGCTCGCGTCTCAACCCTTTGGAGATGGAAGATAGCGGAAGCAGCCAAAGTATGCCGTTTCCGGCGACAAAGCGGTCCCGGCGCAAGGCCAAGAAACGAGACTCCTGTTGCATTTGAGCGCCACACGTCGTCGACCCTTTCATATTTCATTCGTTTCCGAAGCGCCAGACCTCGAGCTCACACGCGAAACTCTTATTTATTTTTCATCCCCCGCGAAATTTCATTTCATTGGTCGCACGCCGCAGAGGAACACGCGTCGTCGTTGCTCCTTCCGAGCACGTGGTATTTCGGGAATATATCGACAGGATTTTAACGCGTGACGTAAACAAAGGCTGTCTGTTCGCGCAACATACAGTGGCTCCAAAAAGTATTCGTACACTATTCGTCACAAATAAATTCGTTTAACCCTGAAATTCTGAGTCTGATAGAAGTATTTGATAAAATTTTGTGGATACGTAGATCGTAATAGTATGCGTATGAATTAAGTAACATTATATGAATTAAGGTCTGAGTAAATAATTGTGGTCATTATTGTGTCACTGTATCACGTAATAGTACTGTGTTAATTAAAATTTTTAATTATGTCGCGTATACCACCTATAGCAATTTTATAACATAGAAATTATATTGATTAAAATTGAAATAAATTATTCTATTGATATGTTGTGTTATATTGTGTTATGTAAATTTATAGATGTATTAATTGTTATCAAAATTTATATCATTCATTCGTTATGCTGCTGCAATATTTGTTTACTTCTAAATTTTAACAGCTTTGATAATTTGTTATAATCTACTTTTCTAAATTTTTACATTAGTTTGTAATACAAAACGTGGTGAAGATATTTAAAAAACAGAAAACGAAGTGAGGTTTCAAAAAGAAAACTGGCTAGAATTTGGTTACTTTGCCTTGCATAAAAAGCAGGGAAATAAAATTGTAAATTACGGTCCACGTTTTTTTGGGATCAAAAGCTATGGAAACCTGTTGCATCGTTTTCGATCACGTCGTTGCTAATATTTACAATCGAATCATAAATAAATGTAATAAATTATAAGAAAACGGATGACTGGCTATGCAATTAAATACACAATATGATATTTCGCAAATTTTTGCACACAATTTTCCACTGAGATGATTTATTTGTGCGTTCCCCTCGTATTATTATTTATCGTCGAGCTACGAATTATTGTGCATTTTCTGTGTATATTTCAATTGTTGCTTCCGTTTCACCAAATTTTGCCGCCATTTTAAGCATTCATCAATTGGCCACAGATTGAAAAATTGTCACGGTAACGCTTGCGTGTGTGTGTGTGTGTTTATTCGAGCATAACAAAAGATAAGGAACGTCAAAAGTAGACAATGCAAGTTTAGGTTGAAATAGTATCAAGAAAAATGGAGGCTTAGATATTGCCGGGCAAAGATAGAAGAGGAACCGTAAAATACACTCTTGCTGAATTTACGTTCGTCCCTTATAAATGGCTATTGATTTTCTGGAAATCTGTGAAAAAACTTAATCTACCAAACATTAAATTAGCACACTGAATTACGCTAAAACTTCTTTTATTCTTGTTGTATTACCAAAACTAAAAAGAAATGTGCTACCTGTTATCCTTTAAATTGAGGTTTTTTAACATACATACAGTCACGTAGCTCTTGGATTGGAGGGAAAGTTTTGTCGTATTTTCCGTTTCCGTTAATTCATGTGGAACCCAAACACTTTGCTTTAACACAAACACAAGAGATTTAATGTGATCTCCAACAGTTGTATGATGATGCCTTCAGTTTTGCAATTTCAAATTCTTTTTGGTGTATACCTATTTCTTAATATATGAATATTAGAGATAGATATACAAAAGATTTCCTTAAAATTTAGTGTTAGGGAAATTGCGCGTAAAAAGTAGTAAAAGTGTACATTTTTATCGAAACCGAATCACGCTGTTGCATCGTTAATGAATAGACGAAATCTGCAAGTTGTAAACGACATCCACTTCCACGATCCACTCGAGACAATTGCAGAAACGAAGCACGAAGACGGAATTGCATCGCTTTCCCGGGTAAAGCGCGATGAAGTCATCCTCGCAAAGCCTCAGCGCTCAAAGTTACCTATGTTCTGGATCAGCTTAATACAGTAGAATAGGGTACAGAAAGACAAGAGAGAGAAATAGAGGGAGGGAGAGAAAGAGAAAGAGAGAGAGGAGGAGAAAGAGAAAGAGAGAGGGAGAGGAAGGGAAAGAGAGAGGGAGAGAGAGAATCAGAGAGTAAGAGAGAGAGAGAGTGAGAGAGAGAATGAGAGAGTGAGAAAGAGAGAGGGAGAGGAAGGGAAAGAGAGAGGGAGAGAGAGAATCAGAGAGTAAGAGGGAGAGAGTGAGAGAGAGAATGAGAGAGTGAGAGAGAGAATGAGAGAGTGAGAGAGAGAATGAGAGAGTGAGAGAGAGAATGAGAGAGTGAGAAAGAGAGAGAGGGGGAAAGAGAGAATGAGAGAGTGAGAGTGAGAGAGAGGGAAATGGAGAAAGAGGGAGATGGAGAAAGAGAGACAGCGAGTGGGAGAGGGAGAAAGAGAAAGAGAGAGAGGAAGGGAAAGAGAGAATGGGAGAGTGAAAGAGAGAGGGAAAGAGAGAACGAGAGAGTGAGAGCGTGAGGGTGAGAGAGGGAAAGAGAGAACGAGAGAGTGTGAGCGTGAGGGTGAGAGGGGGAAAGAGAGAACGAGAGAGTGAGATTGACAGCGTGAGAGAGGGAGAGGGAGAAAGAGAGTCAGAGTGAGAGGGAGAGAGGAAGAGAGAGTGAGAGAGCTTTTTCAACATATTCTCGACCTTCGTGTGAACGCACTCAAGATCTTCACGAGGCGCAACCACATCTTCCCTAGCGCAATTAGCGACTCCATTACGTGATTATTTGCACCGATACCAGACGATGTCTCTGCCTATTATTTGGCTGAGAAAAGCAAGGAAAGGGGGATTCTTTTCTGATTATCCGATACTAATGAACTCCGTTGTGTTGGGGAAAGAAAGGGAAGTGGGTCGAGCTGTGAAATAGGGATTGATTCGATAGGGACTGGGTCAGATTTTATCCCTTTGCACTGGAAAGGTGACTCCTATATCTTCAAATATTCTCAAACGCAGAACATTGAAATTAAATAGGCACCAAAATCTGTTTGTATTAAAATTTATTTAATTCGCATAAATAATACTGAAATCTTTAAACACGACTATTTGCATTCGAAAATTTGTAAATGTGATATTGACTACAAAAGGTCACTTATAGAGAACAAAGGGTTAGGTTCGGTTAAAGAAATATAGTTTTGGTCGTTTTTCGTAATTGAAGTCTATATTTATTTTTTTAAGCTAGTATTTACCATTTGCACTAATTAAACGACCATAAGACGTCAGTTATTTAACATTAAGTTTAGGTCATCATTAGGTCAATTTGACGGATTTTGAATTTTATGAGCAAGTAATGTTGCAAATACAATTACTACTATTCTTAGAAATTTTTGTTGACTTTTATTGATGGAATGATACAAACACACCCTAATCTATTTGCTTCTCAACTTTTCAATTTTAAATTTTGTATGTATACCTATTTCTTAATATATGTATATTACAAATAGATATGCAAGAAACGTTAATAAATCTAGTGTTAAATTCAATTTCTAGAGTACTACAATTTCATTAAATTACAATTTGATTAAACATTATTAAAATTTGCTTACATCATAATTTAATCGAAGAGTATAATTAATTTAGTTTATGTGTAGCTTAATTTTTCGAAGTCGAAAATTTATGGAACTACCATCATTTAACTGAATGAGAAAGTTAAGAAATAACGTTTCGAGTAGGTACTGCGTAACGAACATGTAACTATAATAAAATACCAACCACTAAACATTTTCTCCTATTTTCCCAGACGTTCTGCCCGATCCGCGAAATGTCCAACGGCATTAATAAAATAATTACTCCGGGGAAAATATTTCACTGCCCTTTAACCACATTTTTTTGTTGCTGCGAAGTCGCGCCTTTTTAAGGACAAAGACACTCGTTCGCGCGAGAGCGAACAATTTATGGAAAGCCAGGTTCACAAGTTCCTCCGAATACTCGTTTTAATACCATTACTCCGTGCAATGTAAAACCTCCAACGGGGTTTCAGAAGGGACAATTTTCGCGGAGTACTGAAAAATTCGCTTTATGGCGGGCGTAATGCAAACAGCCACGTGTCTTTTCCCGTTCTCTTTTGTGCGTCTGTTTGACGTGGTTTAATTACAAAAGTTGCTCACCTTAAAACACTGGAATTTCTCGGGATTTTAGACGAACTGCACGCGTAAACCAGTTGATTAACGAACGACTAACACGTTTCGCTTACTTTATCGCTTTAACCCTTTGACTGCCCCGGGCGCGTATATGCGTCTGACGAAAGCTACTCGTGTGAACTATGGACGCGTATATGCGTCTCTGGCGAAAGTTACTCGCGTGGATTATGGACAGTACTGGACGAAAATTTAAGACGACAGGACAATGCAAAGCATAGTTTTATGGTATGCAAATATTATTCTTATACTTATTTTTATTGTCATTATGGTAAATCACTATTTATTGATTAGTATGGAATACGAATTTTATTTATACTGTTATTTGTTATTGATTTAATTGTTTACAGTAGCGAACAAAAGTTTAAGACGATAGGAGAATGTAAAATATAATTTTATGGTTCGCAAATATTGTTTACCTATTCATTTTTATTGTCATTATGGTAAATCACTATTTATTGATTAGCATAGAATACAAATTTTATTTATACTATTATTTCTTTCAATTATTATTATTATATATTAATTATATATATATAGAGAGAGAGGGAGAGGGATAGGGAGAGGGTGATAGAAATGGCGGAGAGGGAGAAGGGGAGAGGGTGATAGAAGGGGGTGGATAAAGAGAGAGAGGGGGGGAAGAGAAAGGGAGATAGAGTGAGAGTGAGAGGGGGATGAAAGAGAGTGGGAGAGAAGGGAGAGAAAGGGAGATAGAGTGAGAGTGAGAGGGGGATGAAAGAGAGTGGGAGAGAAGGGAGAAAGAGAGGAAGAGAGAGAGAGTGAGAGTGAGAGTGTGTTGCAGAAAGATTTTCAATGTGTTTAACATTTTTATGTTATATTTCAAAGTGTATTTAGCGTCAACAATTATTGTATAAATAAATTGTATTCATTATTCTTACGCATTTACACACAATCAATTTCTCCTCGCCCCCATTTAAAGCAACAGAATTGCTAATAGAGCGCCGTCCACGGGGAACACTTCGACCGGGAGTATTCAGCAGTCAAAGGGTTAATTGTGCTCATAGTAACACGATCCTGTGTGAAAGTCTGCAGCTCGATAATTAGGTACACTAACGGTTCCCTCCAAGTTGTCGCTAATAGTACTGCAATCGATGCAAAAATTAAACACGAATCGCAACAAACAAATAGTTCCTGATGTTGCAATTCTCGTGAACAAAAACAAGCTTGCCAATTTCGCTGTTGCGTTACTTCCGGTCAAATATTAAACCGTCAATATCAATCAAAAGGGAAAGAAACACAACGAACTGCCACGCTATACATCACGTATCAACAGAAATAGCTCGTTGAATAAATTGTTTAACTGCGAATGAAACAATGCTTTCGATGTTGTTTCTGTAACGTTATAAGCAGACTGCCGATTTTTGTGAAAATTCATATTTAAACAAACAAGATTCATGAAATGATACGTGCACAGTAGTTTATTCTATTCTCTAAACTGTATAATGTATATTTTACTTCAATTTTGCAACTTATACCGACAGTGGTTTAAATCTTTATAGTTGCAAAAAAATGTTTAAGACCAAAAAAGTTTGACTAATAGGTTAAAGAAATTGAATAAATTAATTTATAAGAGATAACATGACAAACAAAATTTGTGTTCCATACTAATCGATAAATACTGTTCTAAAAATGTATATACAGACAATATTTACAAACCATAAAACTATGCTTTACATTGTCCCTTTGTCTTAAACTTTTGTCCACTACTGTAGCTTATAATAAATTTGTTGTGATTTTTACAGTGAATTTCTTTCCCCAAAAGATAAAATTATTGTTATTTATACACTAATATTGCTGAGCAAAATCGTAAGGACTTAATACTGTATTTATATTAACCCTTTGCACTCGGCTGTCCCCTCTCATGGGACATCGTAATCATAGCATATGATAGTTTCACAAATTTTCAGACTTTATTTCAGACCCGGGCGTTAAATAGTCATATATGTAAATTTTAATATACCACTTAACTAAACTCAATGAAGTTTAATCTACGTGAATCATAGTGAACATTTTGAATTTGAAAATTTGTGAAGTTAGTATCATTAGACGACTAACAGTCACCAAATGATAGTTCCGTAAATTTTCAGACTATATTTAGTTTGTCAGACTTAGAGGTTAAATAATCATATGTGTAAATTTTAGTACATCCCTTAATTAAACTAAATGACATTTAATATAGGCGAATCTTAATAAATATTCCGAATTTAAAAATTGTTGAAGTTAGTATCATTAAACAACTAACAGTCAGCAAATGATAGTTTCGCAAATTTTCAGACTCTAGTTAGTTTGTTTATTAATTATACTGAAATAGTCATACATGTAAATTTTAGTATATCACTTAACTAACTAAATGAAGTTTAATCTACGTGAATCATAGTGAACATTTTGAATTTGAAAATTTTTGAAGTTAGTATCATTAAACGACTAACAGTCAGCAAATGATAGTTTCGCAAATTTTCAGACTCTAGTTAGTTTGTTTATTAATTATACTGAAATAGTCATACATGTAAGTTTTAGTATATCACTTAACTAAACCAATTGTTTAAAATAGGCGAATCTTATTAAATATTTGAAATTTAAAAATTTTTGGAGTTAGTATCATTAGACGATTAATAGTCACTAAATGATAGTTTCGCAAATTTTCAGACTCTAGTTAGTTTGTTTATTAATTATACTGAAATAGTCATACATGTAAATTTTAGTATATCACTTAACTAAACTAAATGAAGTTTAATATAGGTAAATCTTAGTAAATATTTCGAATTTGAAAATTTTTGAAGTTAGTATCATTAAACGACTAACGATCACCTCTCGAGTGCAAAAGATTAAATAGCATTGTACGAGTAACAAAACCATTTACATTCAACTAACGCCTGAATAAATTAAACAACTAATGCAACAAGTTTTCTATGCAAGCAAAAGCAACGTAGTTAAGTAGCTTATATAATAATATCGTTGAACAGAGTACGTTTAGAAGCTTTAAGAGTAAAAAATCTGTAAAATTTTATCCGCAATTAGAAGTGGGGAAGGTGCAGGCTACAAGTTTATGCAAGTACGATGTGCCGTAAATATGCAAAGTATATGCAAAATGTATGTATGTATGCATGAAATATGTAGTAAACGAGCACGCTCGTGGAGATCAGAAAATTCATAAAATTTTGATTAACTACTATATTTACACGTACCCCGTGCAAACTATTGTAAAATCACAAAAATTATCATATCTATCAGGTGACCGATGTACCGCAAGTTATGGTTGTTTAAAAATAAATTTATTAATAACATTTTAGAATCTCATACGGCTGCACCATTAATCTTGATCTAATCTAAATAAGGTAATCCTTTCGAAATATGTGAAATTTATAAGAAATTATTGTAATACCACTGTTTCACAAATTATCGTAATTTTAATTCCAAATCTGCATTATTTGTCTTTATAGAAATTGTGCATTTATGTGAACTTTTGTAATTTAAAGGGAACTTCAATGATTACCGAGTGCTGAGCATATCTTGTGACGTTTCAAATAAGAGTTTGTTAAAAATCTGAAACTTCTACGAACTGGAAGAGATAACAATGTCTCTTATAAGAAAAACGCTCTCCTCGTTTAATCCACCAAGAACAACGTCCGTAATTATGATATATGAATCATGACTAGTGAAATTAATGAACAAATCTATCACACAAATTAAACTTTTAGAGAAGCTTAAAAATTTACCGTATAACATTCATTTACTAGGATTATAGATAAAATATAATCAGTCATAAAGATTTGCATAGACTTATCAAATTTATAACAGACATAAGAATTTCGTACATTACGTTATTGGCTAATTTATCATTTAAAACTGTGCATACATATTCTATGAAAATAGAAAATTCTCTTTTTTTTATGCTTGGGTCTTTTCGTATTCGTTTAGAGAAAGCGCGGTTGCGCTGTTTGGGATTCTTCGACAGTGTTTTTGCAATACCCTCTGGGACTCAAACGGTTAATTAATTAGAGGGAATTACAATGTTCAGATTGGGGATAGGAAATTTAGTTCTCGTAAAATAACCGTTATATCCTATTAGACTATCGGTGCAGCTCGCAAAGGCAGAGCGCTTTGTCGTGGAAAAAATAGGAGATCTCTCGTCGAGATTCGGTTGATCAACTATTAATTTTAACTCCTTGCACTATTTTAACGAATCTGACTCGTGATGAAAATTTTAGGCCAAACATGGATGTCACGAGTCGGGCTCGTTGTTCAGTTCCAGGCCAAACATGAATATCACGAGCTTGACTCGTACTCGACATTTCAGGCCGAACATGAATATCACGAGTCTGACTCGTGGTCTTAATTTCGGGCAAAATTGATATTTAATTGTTTATTTATATTGTGTCTTTCAGTTTTAGGTTTGATATTAGTGAGATAATCAGAAAACTTATTTGAGTTCAAATACTACTATCGCGGACTTGCTTTTACATATTTTTATTTCGTTATTAATTAATTATATTATTATTACTTATTCAGAATTTGTTTTAATCTTATGTGATAATTAAAGTATTTATAAAAGTTTTTGATTCAAATTCATTTGAATTTCACAAGAGTTCCATCGCGTGGATAAGATGGGTCTCAAGTTTCGGCAGCCGCGTTTGGTCTGACTTTTTCCGAGGTTCCGAATAGTGCAAGGGGTTAAATATCAAAGGTTATGCACTTCACCACGAAATCATTTGCATTCGCGCTCCACCGTTCGTCCTTCACCGCGACAATTGAGGCAACCGCGTTTGGCCTGACTTTTTCCGAGGTTCCGAATAGTGCAAGGGGTTGATACGCATGTGTCCCCCAAAATCTATCTACCAAACAGAAACAGAAGGGGAAACAAAAATTCAACGACCCTTCAATTTCAGCGAAATAGGGTTGTAAACGATCGATCGTCGGAAAAACGGTAACCGATCGTGTCCGTTGGCTTTACGACTTCGCAACAGTGTTGGAACACCCTGCGAGGGCCAGATAAAATGGACTAGAACTCGTCCCGATGCAAGCCGCCCATCCCGAATCGGATTTCCTCCACGAATTTTAACGACGATCCACTCGTTCGCGAACAAACGATGACAGTCCGCAAACCGTGCTGTCACGCGTACTCCCGATACGTTATTTTTTTCCGCCGCTTCCTTCAGCGTCCTGCGCGGAATTTCAACCGGAAATCAGCGAAAACAAGTGCGTAGCGATCTGCATGCGTGTTACGCAGGGTTTACACCAGAGAGAATTGTTCGCGAGCAGAAATACACCGAGGAGCATGACTATAGGCACCACCCGCTCTTTTTGAGTATTTCAGACTTTTGGATAGGAATGCAAAAAAGTCGATTATATGAGGTGAAAGGGTATGATAAACAGTAAACATCAGAAAAGTTTTATTGTAATTTTCTGTCGATACAAACGAAATTTTCATATAAACCGATTTTTGTATCGTTGCACAACTATAGCACCATCGTTATTGTGACAAGTTCAATACGTTTAGGTTTATAATACATTTGTGTAACCTTATAATGTGCTATAGTTATGCTTCTCTGTGTAGCATAGTGTTCACATTTGAACTTGCTGACAGCTCGCGAACTGTTCATAAATAGCAGCGTAGGCACTTTTGCAAACAGCGAACACTGAGCAGTGAACATTGAAGACATCAAAGGAACTATTCGTGAGTATATTCACATTGGAACTTGCGAATAGCTCGCGAACTATCACAAAATCTGCTCGCTTATACTGTGTCTATACTGCAGGGGAACATAGTTCACGAACTGTTCACAAAAACAGCAGAGTAGACACTTTCGTAAACAGTGAACACTGAGCAGTGAACATTGAAGACATCAAAAGAACTATTTGTAAATATGTTCACATTAGAACTTGCGAATATTTCGCGAACCATCGCAGGATCTGCTTACTTATACTGTGTCTATACTGCAAAGGAACACAGTTCGCGAACTGTTCACAAAAACAGCAGAGTAGACACTTTCATGAACAGTAAACACTGAGCAGCGAATGCTGAAGTCATCAAAGGAACTATTTGTTAGTATGTTCACATTGGAACTAGCGAATAGCTTGCAAACCATTACAAAATCTGCTCGCTTATACTGTGTCTATATTGCAAAGGAACACAGTTCGCGAACTGTGCATAAATAGCAGAATAGATACTTTCATGAACAGTAAACACTGAGCAGCGAACACTAAAGTCATCAAAAGAAGTATTCGTTAGTATGTGGACAGCGAAATGTGTGCGAATACTAATGCTGCGTCCACGCTGCTGGTGAACACAGTTCGCGAACTGTGCATAAATAGCAGAATAGATACTTTCATGAACAGTAAACACTGAGCAGCGAACACTAAAGTCATTAAAGGAAGTCTTCGTTAACTTGTGGACAGCGAAATGTGTGCGAATACTAATGCTGCGTCCACGCTGCTGGTGAACACAGCTCGTGAACTGTTCATAAATAGCAACGTGGGCACTTTTGCAAACAGCGAACACTGAGCAGCGAACATTGAAGTCATCAAAGGAAGTATTCATCAGCATACTGCTGGCGAACACGATTCGCGAGGTATTCGCAACAGCAGTATAAACGCGGCAGTAAGCCGAATACACACTGAAGAAAACTAAATTGTTCGTGAACAGTTTGCGAGTAATTCGCATTGGTATCCACAATGGAGGTCGCGAATCGTTGCAGAACGTGTTCATTTAGTTGATGATAAAACGTGTTAGTTTAGTTCGTTCGCAGATATTTCGTTGCCCAGACATCATCCGAGTGTAGAGTGGTGTAGAGTGTTCTCCAAGGGAACAGCGTTTGCTGTTCGCTGTTCGCAAAAGTGTTCGCACTGCTGGCAAACACGATTCACGTTCAGCTACTCACAAGTTATTCGCGAACAGCAGTATAGACACGGCATTATACCGAGTGCACACCGAAGAAAACTAATTGTTCGTGAACAGTTTGCGAGTAATTCGCATTGGTGTTCACATTGGACGTCGCGAATCGTTGCAGAACGTGTTCATTTAGCATTCACAGATATTTCGTTGTCCAGACATCATCCGAGTGTAGAGTGGTGTAGAGTGTTCTCTAAGGGAACAGCGTTTGCACAAAAGTGACTACACTGCAAGTGCAGTTCGCCAGCTGTTCACAAGCTGTTCCCCAACAGCAGTGTAGACGCACCTTTACGCGAGCAACGATAACGAACGAACGGATATAAGTCAGCGACCGCACGGCGGTCGGGTCTAATTAGGTGGCGGTCGCTAATTAATGTTCGATTCACAAATATCGGGGCCCTATACACGCGGACGAAAATAATTTGCCGCCGCTTAATTAGCATTCGCACCTGTCCCTGGCCGATCCCCGACGAGCACAATAAGAAGTCACCGTTGAGGCCGTGATAATTATTTTGGGCTCGTTACACGGGTTAATTAACACGTTTGGCGCGTATGGTCGACGACGAGGTTTTTTCGTTTACAAAGTTTTAACCATCGCGTAGAGAGCGACCGCGGGGCCCGGGATAACTAATTTGTCCGACTACCTCGAAAAAAATCGAGGTATGCATAAATGCGGTAAGTACTGGACTGCGAACTTTTTCGCGTTTATAGAAAATTCGAATGCACGAGAATTCACAGAATGCACAAAGAGGGGGACAGAGTATTAAGAGATAATTGCAAGTTATGAAATTTATAATGTGAAACGAATGTTTATCTAAATTTCGTTTTTTTTACTTAACATTGGAGATCTGAAATTAATAAAAAAAAGATCTGTAAAGATCTGAATTGATAAAAAAATAAAAATATCTAAATTCCGTTTTTTTATTTAACATGGTAAAGATCTGAAATTAATATATAAAAAAATCTGTAAAGATCAGAATTGATAAAAAAATAAAAATATCTAAATTCCGTTTTTTTACTTAACGTGGTAAAGATCTGAAATTAATAAAAAAAGGATCTGTAAAGGTCTGAATTGATAAAAAAATAAAAATATCTAAATTCCGTTTCTTTACTTAACATGGTAAAGATCTGAAATTAATAAAAAAAAGATCTGTAAAGATCTGAATTGATAAAAAAATAAAAATATCTAAATTCCGTTTCTTTATTTAACATGGTAAAGATCTGAAATTAATAAAAAAAGGATCTGTAAAGGTCTGAATTGATAAAAAAAAGATCTGCAAAGATCTGAATTAATAAAAAAAAATTTGAAAAAAAAATAAAAATAAATAAAAATCCTTAGTTTGGTAAGTACAGTAATCCACGCTTTATTAAAGCACGATAGTTAGCCGTTTGTTGTAGAGTTATGCCATAACTTTTTAGAATTGATTTTTAGTCAACGTTTCTCTTTCTCTCGTTTATTTTGTGTTGAGAGACTGTAAATCGAATGAAACAAGATTGATTAAATAGAGCTACTTTCAGGATACTTGTGATTGATTAAAATATAAATTTTACTATCGCAATAATAAAACGCAGAAATAATTTTGTAAGAGCGTAAGAAAGTTTATTAAAAGCATACTGTCGTTAAAGCTTCGAAATGACCGCACAGCATTCCATTTATGAGAGATTATCGAAATAGACCTTCAAGATCGATTTAGAATTTATGTTTATTCAAGACACAATATACTTCCATGGATTCAAATAGAACGGGAGTGTTAAAATACTTCAAAACGTTAATTGTGTACCCAACGTGGTTGTTTTTCAACATTTTGAAATCATTCGTGTATGACTAACAGAAATAAATCACAAATAATTGATTGAATTACATCGCACATACGATACTTTGTATTTTTAATTCTAAACTCGTAATTAGCTTAAATAACTTTCATTAATACCAATTAAATCCTCCATTTGTACCGATTAAATTTTACATCGCTTTACAACGAACTTTCAAATTTAAAGTGTTGGCCAGCTACGTTCAAGGGACAACAAAAACCAAGACAACAAGAGATATCCTCTCCTGTCAGCATGCGAGCTCTGAATTTCCCTGAATCCACGGCCCATAACTTTAAACTTCGTAACCCTGAATTCTACAACTTCTAAACTCCGGTGCTACCAAACTCATGGAGCTGCTAATCTCGACGAACTGAACGTATTTCGTGAAACTTCCACTCATAAGGTCATCCGTTTAATCCTTCTATCGTATTCCAGTTCCACACGATCCAATTTTTCATTTATCCCAGATGTTAGTCGACTTAAATTTTCTCGATCGCTTGCAAGGGTAATTACGTCCTAAATTATATTAGAGATCCTCGAATTGGATTTAATCGAAAACCAAACAGCAAACGAAAAGAAATTATTCTATACCTTTTTCTTTCATGCTTCTTTTTGTAAGAAATTACCTGATTTTAAGAAATTACCAGCTTGCACATGCAGAAAATGTAAAAAGTATTCTTAAACCAGTACAATTTCGACTTTTATAGTGTACACAATTCATAACAAAAAGATAGATCCATTAGCATGTTCGTTCTTAACTTCGATACTGTATATTTCATTTGACTGAAACTTATTTCAATATTTAATAAATACGTTGGGAAACATTGGTGTCAAATTTATTTTTAGTATGGCTCCTCATTCTTGCATAGTAAACATATTTGTGGTTTTACTCAATTTTTAACTGTAACAAAATGATAGATCAACTTGCAGAAGAATAGAGAATTTAAGAAGTTAAAACGTAAAGCCGAAACATTTATGTAGGAGCCAGAAATTACCCATAGATTTATTAAGTTTTATTTATACTAATTAGGATTTAAGATTATGAAGGTTTAGTGGCGAAATTATTTCGTGGGGCGGCACTGCCTGCGCGGAGGGCAGAAGATCGTGAGCGAGCGAAACGGAGTTGTAAAAACGATTTTGTCATGAAATGTTTTCTTTTTTTTTGACACAAGACGTCCATCCTTTGTTCATTCCGTGCGCAATGTTCATGTGATTGTAACCTAACTCTCTTTTGTACTATTTTAAAATATATAATCTTTTATTAATTGTTTCCTACATTTATGAAACGTAGAACTTAAATTTAAACCTAAAAGCGTAATAGACTTAACACTAGGTTTACGGGCGTTTCTTATATACCTATCTCTACGAGCACCCGTCAGTTTGACGGGTAAACGAAAACACGTATTTTCTTTAAAAACTCGATTTATTCGAATTAAATTTGAATTGAACAATATTAGGTTTCACGTTTAAATAAATCATTAATAACAAGCCTGGCTATTACTTACACATTTGTTCCATATTTCAAATATCAGCGCAAATTTATTTACTTATAATCTTTCGGATCGTTGGTTTTCTGTCGAACCATATGAATCTCAGAATTTCGTTTCAGTTTATATTATTGAGACGAGATTGAGATAACGAATTGGAAGAGGAGAAAGTAAAGACTTTACTTTCATTCTTATATTTATTATTGGATGAACGATTTGACGAACAAAGCAAACGTATAAGGATTGTTTATGAAATAAGCTAGCCCGTCAATTTGACGGGTTTCGTAGAGATAGGTATACTACATCGAAATTTCAAAAAGTAGCAAGCCTAGGTACTTATATGTTGTCTTAACTTTGCAAAAAATTTTCCAGAAAACAACTTTTTTCAGGATAAATGTATAAAAGGAAATATGGGTTTAAGGAACCTCCCCCCTTAGAAGTTCGCGTAACAGAGATCGAAGCTCAAGAGTTCTAGGGTTAAGTAGTGAAATCTAGTCTAAAAAACAAGTAGTGATTGTTATTTTTTGAAGAGACGGCGTCACTTATATATCTGTTATGCTTATTGATTTTTTTACACACAGCAACGGGAATTTTTTAATAAGAAACTTAAATGTCTATCAAACAATAAATAATTTTAACAGAATCTTTTATGAACGGGAAATGATTCTAATTTAAGGTTTTTCAATCGGTACGTTCGAGGAATTCTAGGGTTAACTACCGTGCTACAGAGGCATGCTCCATTGTATTCGCAAGCTGTTTTTTCAGCAAGGTCCTGCGATAAAATATTCCAGAGCAATTCGCGAAATCGTAGCGGCCGGTAAAGGGATTCAGCCGATAGTTTCCTCGGCCATTCGAAACGCCTTCCTACTGGATCCAGGACTGTTTAGATGGTCATCTTTTGATTGCGTGGATTTATACGAGTGTTCAGATCAGATAACCGTGACTCCAATTCGCCCTGGGATCGTCCTTACCGTCGACGGTTCGTGTCTCCTCTTTCTTCCCTATCCTTCGGAAAACCAAGTCCAATTTTCTAGATATCTTTTTTACCCTGCTTTATCCCCGTTCCCTCTATCCACCCTCTCTGTTTATCTCCTTCAACCCTTATCGCAGGATTCTTGTTACTCTCGTTGCACGCGTTCGAGAAATGCATTCTCGGGACGAGACGACTATAATTGTGATTGCACTGCTAAAATGGTAATTGTAATTAAACGGATTGGTTCTTGTTTTCACTTTTTCGATGTGATATCACGTTAAACTTTGTCGTGTAACGTTACATTCGTACAAGGGTGTATCATTTTTTCGGGCACAAAGATTCACAGAGATTTATAAAGAAATAAGCCGAATTATACTACGAACAGTTAATAATATTTATAATACAACTGTTACTGTAAATTATATTATATTTTATTCATTAATATAAGATTATATTAATTATTATTTAATTAATAGTAAAGTAATAATAGTAAATAAATAATTAAAATTATTAATGTATAATTATATTAATGTTATCGTTAAATGATCCTTTATACTTTCTTTTCGTTTACGATTATTTTCATATTTAAATGCCAATAAAGATATAATAATGGTAGTAGCAATAAATTGCATATTCTAATTAAAATAGATTATTTTCATATTCAAATACCAATAAAGATATAATAATGGTAGTAGCAATAAATTGCATATTCTAATTAAAATAGATTATTTTCATATTTAAATACCAATACAAATATAATAATGGTAATAAAAATAAATTGCATATTCTAATTAAAATAGATTATTTTCATATTTAAATACCAATACAAATATAATAATGGTAATAAAAATAAATTGCATATTCTAATTAAAATAGATTATTTTCATATTTAAATACCAATACAAATATAATAATGGTAATAATAATAAATTGCATATTCTAATTAAAATAGATTATTTTGATATTTAAATGCCAATACAAATATAATAATGGTAATAATAATAAATTGCATATTCTAATTAAAATAGATTATTTTCATATTTAAATACCAATAAAGATATAATAATGGTAATAGCAATAAATTGCATATTCTAATTAAAATAGTTGATAAAGTAAGCTGGAGAGAAATTCATAAATGAAAAGGAGTAGTTACAATGTAAAAGCTTTTTTAATTTCTATTTAATTTATTTGTAACCCTAAATCTTACGAATTTCACGTTACAATATGTGACACGCGTTTCACTTAAGAAGTTCAATCCACTCTGAGCATTGTTAATCGAGTTCTTAACACGGTTAACGTACTTTCTGAAGTTGATTCAGCTGGGAGTTGCATTCGAGAGACGCACCAAAGGGACGATATTTTTCACGCGCAACGGCTTCGCGTAAATAAACGAACCAAGGGAAGAGGGACAAAAAACACAGTTCACCATAGAAACTTTCTTATGAAAGGAACGGTACATTTTTTGACAAAACAAAGAAAACAGCACCGCTCGAAAAGATTCTTTTCTAAGTCGAGTAAAAACAAAAATATTTTCGTACACTCGCTCCGCAGGGAAAAACGATATTCTTCTGTGAAAGAAAATAAACATGATGCAGCTTTTACAAAATACAGCATTGATGTAGGAAACAGTTCATTAAAATTATATAATCTTGACGATGAAGCGTTATTTAACTAATTGATCAAACGTTACTCCTCTAATTATTAATTTCAGCAAATAAAATTATTTCATTTCCATCTTTGAGATCTTACTTTTGTTATTAGTTTAGTTTAAGTTAAGTATTAGTTTTTTGTTTTTAGTTTAAACTAATAACAAAGCAGTCAAGGAAAAGCATTGATTCTATTTACTTTTGTTATTAGTTGGTCCTAAGCTGTTGTTGAATTTATTAAAAATTTTATTTAAAAAAATTTATGAACAGTAGTAGTTCAAGACTAACTAATAACAGAAGCAAACAGAATTAATTGCATCGCTCTGTTAAGGACAAAATGGAAGATCTCCCGATTCGGTCGGCTAAGTGTTAATATTTCTGTATAAATATAGCTAAATGAAAATAGCAAAATTACAAAAGAAAAAAATATTCAAATCACTGTAGTCTAATATAATCGTTAATATAAATATAACAGTTTTGTTTAATTTAAAACGCAACAAAATTTCTGTGCAACATGGGTCTATTTATTTTCTGAAATCCTATGCCTCAAAGAGTTAAATTGTTGTACACCCAGGTCATGTTAACCGAATTGAGCAGTCTCCTAACGTTTTGGAAAGTTAGATGTCTACACTATAAGATTCCAAAAATACCGTTACGGTATTCAAATTGTAAATAACCTTTTTCATCGTCGAAAAATGAAAGACTAAAATTAACTTGTACACTTAATAGTCATTTTCAGATAAAGTAGAATTTGACACGGTGTGTTTCGTAATTATCAGTGTAACGCTTATCTTAAAACACTTTACCGATCAATTTATTCCTGACCAGTTCACTCACTTCGCAGGGGATAGATCAGTAATGAATCGGACACAATGATTTCCTTTGAATAATTAATAGTGTAATATCCCTTTACAGTATATATATATACGATTTTGCTCAAAATAGTCACCTTCGCGTAAGGGAACATTAAAAAGCTTACAAACTGAAGCATATAAAAAGCCGATTAACACATTGTATGCCGGTGGCATCTGAGGCATTTAAAACTGTAGGTGAAGAAAATATTTAAAATTTTATAAATTATTGTAAAACACTAAAATTGGTTTGCATATTCATTATATGCAATTTAACGATAACGAAAAATAGAAACAACCAAATCGCCAAACAAAAGAATGTTGTATTATCGCAAACCCGGCGCTAAAGCAACAGACTTCCAAACCCGCGTTTTCGCGGGGCCGGCATACAATGTGTTAATAA